>CAUYQG010065355.1:0-79641 GCA_963574415.1 Tarsius wallacei | reverse complement strand
TATTGCACCCCAAAGTTTATCCTCTGGTTGAAGAGATGAAATGCAGCTTGAAAATTCATTACTTTTTTTTGAGTTGGAGTCTCATTCTGTCACCCAGACTGGAGTGCAGTGGCTGCTCCCGGCCACCGCAGCCTCGACCTGCTGGGCTCCGGCGATCCTTCCGCCTCAGCCTTCCAAGTAGCTGGAACTACAGGTGCGTGCTACCATGCCTGGCTAATTTTTGATTTATTGTAGAGATGAGGTCTGGCTAAGTTGCCCAGACGGGTCTCGGACCCACGGGCTCAGGCAGTCCACTCACCTTGGCCTTCCAAAGCGCTGGGATTACAGGCTGAGCCACGCAGCTCGGCCAAAAATTCATTACTTAAATGGGTACTTTATGCAAGACAATGAAAATCTGAACCTTTCACGGCAATGCTTGATCAAAGACTAAGTGACTTTATGACAACAAGGTTGTTGTGTTCCCAGAGGACACAGAAATTCCTAAGAGTCCCAGGGATCAAGAAGGTTCTTGAGGGAGGTGGAAATGGAAACTGGTCTCACCACATGACTGAGACTTGAAGAGGAGCAGAGAGAACATCTGCAATAGATGGTGCACAGCCGTGCGGTCTCTAAGAAGAGTGAGATCAGACTAATTAGGGAGGAAGGTTTCAAAAGGAGTGCAGGTGAGGTCAAAGAGTGGGCTGAGGTCAGACTGCAAGTAGCTTTGAATGCTGGGCCAAGGACCTTGACTCTTCCCCTGTGTGTTTATGGAGCAAAATGACTTAATAAGAAAGGTATTTTAGAAAGATGATCAGGGAGACATTGGTCATAATTAGGCCATTACCATATCAATGATGTCAAGAGCTGGTAAACAACAAAGGCAGAAAGGCAGAAAACAGCCATGGCGCCTATAGGCCTGAGCTTCCACAGGTGCACATTGGAATCTGCTGTGGAACACCCCCCGCCACATTGCCCCTCATTTTCCTGCCTCTTCCTTGGGTTTCCTGCTATTCCTGCATCCATGCTGCACCCCCCCCCCCCATCTGCAGAACTGGCACTGTGCATAAGCTCTGCTTTTAGACTCTGCCCATCCTGTACTGGATGCTGTATTTGGTGGGACTTCCATAGGGCATTTATGCAAGTTTCCAGGCAGGTGGGTGGAGGTATAGGGAGAGAGTGAGAAAATAAGACAAAAAGCACAAAGGGAACTTGTTGGCCTCCCCACTCCAGCATACTTATCATTTCAGGGAATTGACAAGTTTCTGTCTGTCACTCTGTTCTTCCCCCATGTGTGGGAAGTCCTTGGCTTCCATCCTCACACAGCTCTGTACTCCAAAAGAAATATGGCATGGTAGGGCATACCTAAAGTCCCAGCTACTCGGGAGGCTGAGACGGGAGGATCCCTTGAGCGTAGGAGTTTGAGACCAGCCTGGGCAACATAGCGAGACCCTCGTCTCTAAAAAATGTAAGCTAAAGAAGAAAAAAAAAGAAAAAGAATAAAGAAGCTATGCTTTCACACTGAAGGCTGTCAACCTCCTGAATTCTAAAGTGGATCTCTGCCCTCTGATTAAGCACTGGGCTTTCTCTCTACCAAGATATAATGCAGTATCCCTGTAGCTCCTGAAATCCTTTTAGGAGTTAGAGCATAATTAAATTTTTTTAAAGTAAGCATTCAGTAGGAAGTACAGTGAAAAACAAATCAAACTGCTATAGTTACCGTGAAATCAATATGTCACAGTTGTAGGCAGTGGTCATCAGATAACCACTGCCTGGAACCATTGAGCCGTGTCTCAGGTGGGTGGATCTTTTATAATAAACTACTTTCTGCCATACTGAGGTACTGAGATTAGATTGACCGTATCATTTTGCTGAGTGCCCTTACCCTATGAATGGCAATAAACCATATTTACTGAAAGAATTACCAACTGAAATGTGTACTTCTTTGTATCTGCTGAGTTAAAAGTCACCAGTTTGTTAAAATGGGGAAGTGAGACAGTTTGTCAGATTGTACTTATTTATGTTTTTAGGATTATGATTTTATTTTTTTCATTTAAAAAAGTCAGTTTATTAGCTGTGGACAGTGGCTCATGCCTGTAATCCCATCACTTTGGGAGGCAGAGAAGAGAGGATTGCCGGAGTCCAGGGGTTTGAAACTAACCTGGACAACTTGGTGAGACCTTGTCTCTACAATAAATCAAAAAATTAGCTGGGTGTGGGTGGTGCACACCTATAGTTCCAGCTACTTGGAAGACTGAGGTGGAAGGATCAATTGAGCCCAGCAAGTCGAGGCTGCAGTGGCCATGAGTGTACCACTGCACTCCAGCCTGGATGACAGTGAGACTCTGATTCAAAATAAATAAATAAACCAATAGTCAATTTATTTTCGAACTTAAAGTGGAATATATATTTTTTGCAGAAAATTTACTAAAAACTTAAAATAGAAAAAAATTATTCAAGATTTTATTACTATCTAAGAACAATTAATTTTAACTTTTTGGTGTATTGCCTATCAGTCTTTTTTTCTGCACATGAACATTTTTGCATTGATATGATTAGACTGAATTTACTATTTCATGTACTTAAACCTTAGCATTATAATAAAGTTATCTATTCTAGACCATTAGAAACTCTTAGTAAATATCATTTTACCCTTTCACTATATTGATGTTCTGTTTTATTTAATGAAAGTCTAGGGCTTTAGGATTTAGGGTTCAGGAATATAAAAGTAGGAAAGCTTAGACTAGCACTCAAAATAGGACACAGCAAACTTTTCTGTAAAGTGTCAGATACTAAATAGTTTAGGTTTTTTTTTTGTCCAGGCAGTCCCGATTCTGCAGTTGCAGCTTGAAAGAGCCATAGACAATTGTTGACCAGTTTTGCTCTGTGGGCCATAATTTGCCAATTCCTGTTCCAGAAAATGGAATCAGTATTTAGCTGCAAATGACTGCTGTGTTCATCCACTGGTCAGTAAATAACCTAGAAAAAGACGATGCTCATGAAAGTCCCTCCCTCCCTCATGTTTATAAATGAATGGTTTCTAGACACACTGTACTCATTATGTGAGGCATAGTTGCTAAAGAATGTTATGCACTTGGTAAATATAATGCAGCCTTGCTTTATTTGTACAAAATATGTATATGTATATGTGGTGGAAGTATTTTTATTAATCTTATTTGATGATGAGTAGTTGTTGCAAGACATTGCTCGCTAATTTCTTTTCATTTTTGCCTCAGTCTTATTTTCAGAAACTGATTTCAATACTTCTGAAATGAACAATGACATTTCTCTCCATATAAGTGATTGCCTTACTCACTGTATATATCAATATAGTATAAGAAACCAAAATATATGCTTTCCCTTTGGCTGTTTTCTACTTGATTGAGTGGCATAATACCATTTTAAATTTATTATAGGTATATTTGTATACTACTGAAAATTATAGCCCAGTGGTACTTAATTTGCTGTGGGACTTGCTATAAAACAGATTGATGTCTCTTGCATTGTGCTGCATGCAATTGCATTGTCTATTAATGAAAATGATAGACATTATTTTGGATTGAATAGAGGTCAAGAAACTTATTTCCTTTCTTTCAATTAGTTTGAGGAATTTCAAGGAGTGTAAATGTTAATGGCATAGTATTAATGTGTGTTTGTCAACAAGGAAAGTTTTGCTCTTGTGTTTACCTAGGGAGAGATTGCAGATGCGGAAGTATCCTAACATGCAGGTAGAATGGGAAGCTCTTTATCATTTTATCTGGCCAGGCTAGGCAGTTTATAGTGCTTGTCTCATTGCAGACATTTGCTGTGACATTTGCTTCATACTTTTTCTTGATGACTCAGGCAAGAACCGGTCAGAATTACCTTTGGAAACATAAATTTTTGTGGGTTTTGATGATAGGATTAGCTATTTGTTCTCTGAGGAGTCTTCTAAGATGCAACCTCCTTGCTAGAGAACAAACTTTCTGCCTGCCCATTCAGTGCTCTTGTGATGTTTTAAAACAACAGGGTCAGGCCTGGCATGGTGGCTCATGCCTGTAATCCCATCACTTTGGGAGGTGAGGATTGCTGGAGTCCAGGAGTTCAAGACCAGCCTGGGCAACATAGCAAGACCCTGTCTCTATAAAAGAATTAAAAAATAAGCAACTGAGTCTAATGATTTTGCCTTACTGCTTATGTTTGAAGGGAGAGAAGCTTTTTGGCTCTCCCATAGGATGAAGTAACTTGGACTTGTTATTGAATAAAATTGTCTTTTGCAGTAGTGTCATGCTTTGTTTCTTAGACCTTAGTAGTAGGTGAGTTTAATTTGGAATTTATTTATGAAAAATGATTTTATTATCTGGAGGCCTTCACAATATGGCCTTAGTCATTACCCGGTCTCACACAATCCCCAAGATGGCTTTGGGGTAGGTTTCAAAGACTTACAGGTTATGTAATTTGTCATGTGCCCACCCTGAGGAAAATATTTTTTCTCCCCAAACTAGACAGTGTACTCTCACTGTTCTAGCCCCTTGACATACACTCAATTAAGATGAATTTCATAATGTATTGTAATAGAGCTCCTTTTTAGCAAGATGACATGTAAAGATCTGATTTATCCTCATAAGAAAGAGAACTGAACCAGATGGAGTGGCACAGGCTGCTGACTCCCTGACTGAACCCTGTCCTTGGATGCCATAGGAGAGAGTGAGATTGATGGATCTTAGAGGGAGTCCACTCAGCACCACAGCTAGAAGGCTTGGAATCCCTGGGACGTGGCTGGATCGCATTGGGGGTGGGGTAGAGGCAGCAGAGACAGTGGGAGCAGGTGAGGACCTTGGGGCCCAACAAGGCAGGCTAAGGACGGGCTTCTGGGTATATGCTTGGCTCCTCCCCACTGTCCCCTCCCCCCTCCCTTGTTGCACTGGATGGGCATAGCTTGCTTTATCATGTCTGGGTCTCATAGAGATGGACAGCTGAGGGAAGAAAGAGGGAGGTTGTACCATCTCTTCCTTGTGAAAAGAGAAGTAATATATAAATACATTCAAATTATTTAAAAAATAATATTGGAAGTAAGACACAGACAATTAGGAAGAAAGATGAGTTGGAAATATTGTATGTAGAATATTATAATTGATGAAATAAAGACTTTAAGAGGTGGAGTGAAAAGCAGCATTATGAGTATAGTCAAAGAACAAACTAGAGAGCTGGGAAGCTGGTGTGAGGAAGTCCCACCAAAAGGAGGCATAGAAAGAACAAGACAAAAGCGAGAGGCCAGAGAGATAAAGTTTGAATATATAAGATATCTAAGATATTGATCACAAAAAACAAATGTAAGTATATGTCTGAATATGTTATTGATAGCCACCAAAAGAATGAAAATAGAATGTATAGTTTTTACCCAAGGAAAGGAAATTTTCTTTTCCTTCAAAGAAGGTAGAAAAAGGGAAAAGAAAATAATAATACATAGAAAATGTGAAGTAAGATGGTTGAAATAAAAGTGTAACTAAATAAATTGAATTCATCTCTCAAAGGGCAGCAGTGATTCTTGTGCTAGATAAAATCAACATGATGCAGCTATCTCTTGTCCACGGGACATGTATTTAAAAGAAAATATATAAAAGTTTGAAAATCAAATGATGAAAAAGAAATATAAACCAAAAGAGGGCTGGGTAGACATTTTAATATGAGTCAAAGCAGAATCTGAGATAAAAACTATTGACCAGGGACAAAGAAAAATACTGTGGCAAAAGGAGCAGATTAAGAAGATATACTGATCATGACACCATATGTGTCTGACAATATGACCTTGAAATGTGTAAGATGGAAACTAAAGTGTGGATAGTAGTGGGTAAGTCAGAAATGTAGTTAAAGATGCATGAAATAGATTTTTTTTAAAAGTAAGCAAAATAGACAAGATTTGAATAATAGGATTAATTAGCTAGATCTCACAGAGGCTTATAGGACCATGTGTCCCACAGAGAATATACATTTTTTTTTTGCATATGTGGACCATTCGCAAAAATAAACCATGTACCAGACTGCAAACGGAGCTTTAATAATCCAAAAGAATCAACATCATATAAACTCTGTTCTCAGACCACCACACAGTAAAGTTGGAAGGATAGCTTTAAAGAAATATCTAGGCTGGCGCATGGTGGCTCACACCTGTATGTAATCCAGCACTTTGGGAGGCAAAGGTGAGAGGATTATTTGAGGCCAGGCTGGACAATATAGTGAGATACTGTCTCTATTTTAAAAATCAAAAAATTAACCGACCATGATGGTAAATGACCCGTAGTCCCAGCTACTTGGGAAACTGAGGTGGGAGAATTGCTTGAACCCAGGACTTAGAAGCTACTTTGAGTTGTGATCATGCCACTGCAATCCAGACTAGTTGATAGCGCAAGACCCTATTTCTAAAACCATATATAAATAAATAAGAATTTTTTTGGAAATCTGAAAACTAAAACTCTTACTCAACATAAAATCCTTGGGTTAAAGAGGAAATATTTTTAAAATGATAAAAATACTCAAAGCTGAATGCCATCAATAGCACAGCATTTCCTGTCTGTGGGATGTAGCTAAAGCAGACTAGGATTTAATATATTCAGTTAGAAAACAAAGATTAAAAAATAAAAGAAAAGTTAGTTGTTCACCTTAAAGAGACAACTGGAAAATGGAATCAACAACAACAAAACAAAGCAAAACAAAAATAAAGAAAGGAAATACTGAAGATAAAGACAACCTTTAGCTGTTTATAGTGTTTCCACATCCAGAGTGTCTCTGGTTAATTTCTCAAGAATTCTGCCAATGGGAGAGGAGGAATCCTAGGGTTCTAAGCACTCTTCATACAGATTTTCACCTTGCGTATTTGTTTTCATTTTCTCCTTCAAGAGAGCCTAGTTCCTCTGTTCTTTTTCCTTTCTGAAATTCTACATTAAAAATTGGCTTGCTTTTTGACTTTTCCCAATCTAGGTTTGAGATTTTACTTCTCTCACCTCTGCTAAGTCATTTACAATTTATCTAGTTGTTTCTTATATTTGGTTCAAATTTTAAAATCATGATTCATAACAAGCAGTAGCTAGCATTTATTGAGCATCATTTGAGTCATTACACAATTTAGGTCATCCAACCCTCACCACATGCCTGTGAGGTATGGAGTACCATTAGCCCTGCTTTCAGGATGTGGAAATTTAGGTTGCTGGATGGTAACTGGTAGAGCCAGGATGCAAAGCTGGATGTCCTGCCCCAGAACCGACAACCTTTAACCATGGTTGTGTTCTTCCTCTCTGTGATGACTAGCACCTCCCATTTGCTATAATTTTCCTCCCTGGTATGATGTTCTCTGTCTTTATTCTTTTTCTCTCATTTTTGTGGACTTATAGAGGTAGTTGAGGTCACTGTGCATGTTTAATTTGTCATGCCTTAATAGAGGTAAAGGCTATGCCAGAGCACTTTAGCAAACATCATGCTTAGTGGAGAAACTTGACTCGTCTTCCTCTTGAGTTGAGAATAAGGCAGAGATTCTCTCTAGCACTATGGCAGTATTAGAATTTCTGGACCCTAGTAAAACAAGATAAATAACCAGTAGAAGGAATATGAAACTTTATAATTATCTAAATATAGAACTGATTATCATATTTCATTGTCTTTAGCATATACATTTTCTCATTTAACATATCTGATGATCAGAACCATCTTATGACAAGTAACATGCCTGTTTAATTAGCGATGCTTTTTTCATCTTCTTCTTCTTCCTTTCTTCTTTCTTCTTTTTTTCCCAACAGGGTCTCATTTTGTCACCAGGGCTGTAGTGCGGTGGTGCAATTATAGCTCGCCACAGTCTCAAATTTCTGAGCTCAGGCGGTCCTCCCTTCTCAGCCCCTTTTGTAGCTGGGCCTACAGACATGTGCCACCACACCCAGCAACAGTACTTTTTTCTTTCTTAGTGGTACAATGCAATGCTTATAAGGGCCTCCCTAGAGATGTGCACTCTAACCTTTCTTATTACATTGCTGTTTGTGAGATAACTAAATGCTTATCCCTAGGGAATTATGGGTAAAATATCACATAAGCAACAAGTAAAATTACTGGACTAGTTTTTCATATACCAGCAATGATTGATCTCAAAATTTAATGGCGTTTATAGGTTTGAATTAGAAAACTCTAAAGTGTATGGCCCAGACTTTTTCTCTAAGACCAGAAAAAATTTATTTCTTTGATGATTAGTGAGGCTGAGCATTTTTTCACATATCTGTTGACTGCTCTTATGTCTTCCTTTTGAGAAGTGTCTATTCATATCTTTTTTTTTTTGAGTTGGAGTCTCACTCTGTTGCCCAGACCGGAGTGCAGTGGCCGTTCCCGGCCACCGCAGCCTCGACCTGCTGGGCTCCGGCGATCCTTCCGCCTCAGCCTCCCAAGTAGCCGGAATTACAAGCGCGCGCTACCACGCCCGGCTGATTTTTTTGATTTATTGTGGAGATGAGGTCTCGCCAAGTTGCCCAGGCGGGTCTCAAACCCGCAGGCTCAGGCAATCCACTCACCTCAGCCTCCCAAAGGAGCGGGATTACAGGCTGAGCCACCGAGCCTGACCTCTATTCATATCTTTTGCCTACTTTTTAATAGGGCTGTTTGTTGTTTTCTTTTTGGCATGCTTAAATCCTTGTAGATCCTAGATGTTAGGCCTTTGTCAGATATATAGTTGGCAAATATTTTCTCCTATTCTGTGGGCTGTCTCCCCACTCTCTTGATGGTTTCTTTTGCTTTGCAGAAGCTTTTCAGTTTGATGAAGTCTCACTTGTCAATCTTATCTCTTATGGCATGGGCATTTGGGGTCTTGATCAGGAATTAGTTTCCAGTTCCAATTTCCGTAAGGGTATCTCCTGCATTTTCTAAGGTTCTTATAGTTTGAGGTTTTACATTTAGGTCTTTATTCCATTGAGTTGATTTTTGTGTATGGTGAGGAAATGCAAATTAAAACCACACTGAGATACTATCTAACCCCAGTCAGGATGGCCATCATCAATAACTCAAAAACAACAGATGCTGGAGAGGATGTGGGGAAAAGGGGACACTTCAACACTGTTGGTGGGAGTGTAAACTAGTACAACTTCTGTGGAAAGCAGCATGGCAATTCCTAAAAGATCTAAAAATTGACCTTCTATATAACCCAGCAATCTTCTTCTGGGAATATACCCAAAGGAACTCAGATCACTCTCTAAAAAAGATATCTGCATATGCGTGTTTATTGCAGCATTATTCACAGTGGCAAAAACGTGGAACCAACCATGCTGCTCATCAAAAGTGAACTGGGTAAAAAAAAAATGTGGTGCCGGGCACAGTGGTTCAAGCCTGCAATCCCAACACTTTGGGAGGCCAAGGCGAGAGGACTGCCAGAGCCCAGGGGTTCGAGACCAGCCTGGACAACTTGGTGAGACCACGTCTCTACAATATATCCAAAAAATTAGACAGGCGTGGTGATAACGTGTGCCTATAGTTCCAGCTACTTGGAAGGCTGAGGCGGAAGGATCACCTGAGCCCAGCAAGTCTTTGGTGGGGTGGCCATGGGTGTGCAACTGCATTCTATCTAGCCTGGGTGACAGAGTGAGTCTCTGACTCAAAGACAAATGTGGTATATATACATAATGGAATATTACACAGCCACAAAGAAGGGCAAAATTATGAACTTCCCAGCAACTTGGATGGATTTAGAGTCTATAATACTCAGTGTTCTATCACAGTAAAAAAGTACCACATGTTCTCACTCATAAGCAGACTCAACAATTATCATAATACTATAAAAAAGGGATTGGCAGTAGTGGGAAACTTCCAGGGGATGGGCAGGGGAGGGGAGGCACACTTCATCAATAAGCCTACCTGATTTCAAACCAGATTAAGTGGGGACCAAAGTACTTTACCTGTAGAAGGACCACTTATATCTTATCCTGAATTGTATCCCATATCCTTAAAGATAAAGTAAAATAAAACATTTTGTTAAAAGACCAGAAAAAAAGAGTACATTAAACCCAAAGTAGAAGAAAGAAAACAGTAAAGAGAAGAGCAAAAATAAACAAATTAGAAAATGGACCCAAAAAATTGTGAAAATTAATGAAACTAGATAATTTTTGAAAAGTTCAGTAAAATTGTTAAAACTCTAGCTAGAGTTATCAAGAAAAATAGAAGGAAGATACAAAGGACCTGGTATCAGAATGAAAGAGGGAACATCATTACTAATCCTACAGACATTGAAAGGAGAATAAGGGAATCCTTTCAATTGTGAAGGGTTTTATGCCAATAAACTTCATATCTTAGATGAAATGGATGAATTCTAATGTCAAATCTGACATAAGAAGAAAATTTGGATAGGTTTCTAGTTAAAATCCTCACAAAGAGATCCCCAGGCCCAGATATCTTTACTGATGAACACTATAAAAGCTTTAAGATTGAAATAATACCAGTCTTTATACAAACATAAGAGGGAACGTTTGCCATCTCATTCTAAGAGGCTAAGTTTACCCTGAAAATAAAAAGCAGACAATGACTTTGTGAGGGGAAAAAGGAAGAAAAAAGAAACCATAGATCAAGATCACTCATGAACAGGGATACAAAATTTCTTAACAAAATATTGATGAATTCAATAATATATAGAAAAGATAATGTGTTAACTTTATGTAAGTGAGGTTATCTCAGGAATGCAAGACTTGTTTAATATTTGAAAATCACTATAATATAATATGAAACGATATGGGTATCTCAATAGATGCAAAAGAACAAAAAAAAAGCATTTGGCAGAATTCAACACTCATTCTTGATAAACTCACTTAGCAAACTAGGAATAGGAAGAAACATTCTCAAACTCATAAAAGGCATATAGGAAAAGTCTATAGTTAACATCGTACTTAATGAGAAAAGACTAAACATCCTCCTCAGAAGATTGTAAACAAAGCAGAGAGGTTCACCCTTATCATTCCTATTCAGCATTGTACTGGACATCCTAGTCACTGCAATAAAACTAGGGGGGAAAATGCATGCAGTTTGGCAAAGAGAAGTAAAACTAGACAACCTGATTAAGTACATAGAAAATCACGAGAAATAAAAAGTCACTGGAACTAATAATTCATTTTAGGAAGGTTCTGGGACATAAGATCAATATTAAAAAGTTGTAATTGGAAATCAATTTAATTTTTAAAATGCTACTGCTATGGCATCAAAATTCTGAAATACTTGTGGGTAAATAACAAAGTATATGCAAGACTTGTGCAAAGCTATATAGCATATTGCTGAGAGAGAAGTAATGAAGATCTAAATAAGTGGAGAATTATACTGTGCTTATGGATTAAAAGACTCAAGATATATATATATGTATATATATATATATAATATATATGCATATACACATATATATACACACACACACTTTTTTTTTCTTTTTGAGTTGGAGTCTTACTCTGTTGCCCAGGCTGTAGTACAGTGGCACACTCACAGCCACCCCAGCATCAACTGGGCTCCGGCGATCCTTCCACCTCAGCCTTCCAAGTAGCCAGAACTACAAGTGCATGCTACCATGTCCAGCTAATTTTTTTTTTTATTTATTGTAGAGATGAGGTCTTGCCAAGTTGCCTGGGCTGGTCTCCAACCTGCAGGCTCAGGCAATCCTCTTGCTTTGGCCTCCCAAAATGCTGGGATTGCAGGCTGAGCCACCAATCCTGGCCAAGACTTGATATTTTAAAGGTGTTAATTCTTCTCAATTTGTTCAACAGATTCAGTGCAATTCCAATGAAAATTTCTTTGTTTTTCTTAGAAATTAACAAGTTGATTTAAAAAATTTTTTTAAAGACACAAAATGCCTCGCTAAAACAATTTTGAAAAAGAGACATGTTGGTTCATCTCAAGACTTAATATAAAGGTGTAATAAGACAATGTGATAACGGCATAAGAATAGCTATACAGATCAATGGAGCAGACTATAGAGTGCAGAAATATATCCATACGTATATGATCAATTGATTTTGGACAAAGATACCAAGATAATTCAATGGGGAAAGGACTATATTTTCAATTAATGGTGCTGGAACAACTGGCTATTTATATGGGGAGGGGTAGAAGAATCTTAACCTTTATTTTATACCATACAGAAAAATTAGCTTCTAGTCTTTTTATGTGTAAATGATAAAACTATAAAACTAAATGAAAATATAGGAGAAAACATTCATGATTTTTTAGACATGCCACAAAGAGCACAAAACTACTAAAAATTTGATAAACAAGTTCATCAAAATTTAAAACTTCTGCTCTTTGATAAGACACTCAAGAAAATAGACAAGTCACAAACAGTTGAAAAGATTTATAATACATGTCTGACAAATTTGTATCCAGAATATAAAAATAACTTTAAAAACTTTATTCATAAGCAGACAACCTTACTTTTAAGCAAATTACCAAATGATTAGAATACATACTTGACAAAGAAGATAATATGAGTAGCTGATAGACACATGCAAGGTGCTCAGTGTGTTGGCGAGAATATGGAGGAACTAGAAGTCTTATACCTGGCTAGTGGAATACAAAACAATTCAATCCCTTTGGAAGATGGCTTGG
Organism: Tarsius wallacei; assembly: GCA_963574415.1. Taxonomy (NCBI): domain Eukaryota; kingdom Metazoa; phylum Chordata; class Mammalia; order Primates; family Tarsiidae; genus Tarsius; species Tarsius wallacei. Next base: position 67,086 of record CAUYQG010065355.1, on the reverse strand, counting down.
CAGTGTCCCAGAAATTTACATATACAAGTAGTGTACAACCCACCAATTCCACTCCTTTGTATTTACTCAAGAGGAATGAAAATGTGTTTACTCAAAAACTTGGACATGACTGTTTGTAGCAGTTGTATTCATAGTATCCAAAAACTGGAAACAACCTAAATATCCATCTAAGGGTGAGTGGATAAACAAGTTGTAGTATCCATGCAGCTTACCACTACTTACCTGTCAAAAGGAGTGAGTTATTGATGCACACAACATGAATGAATCTCAAAAGCAGTATATTGATTGAAAGAAGACAAACACAAAAGAGTAAGTTGTTTATGATTACATGAAATTCTCATTATAACTGACCTGTATCAAGAGAGCAGGACTGTGGCTGCTGTGGCCAGATAAAGGGATGGAATGGACTGGAAATGGGACTGGGGGACTTTTGGAGGTGATCAGAATACCCTACATGGGGATTGTGGTATAGGTTACACAGATATATGCTTTTGTCAGATGTTTCCAGCTGTAATCATAAAATGGGTGCATATTGTATGTAAATTGCACCTCATTAAAGTTGATTTAAATGTTTTTAAATCTATAGTGTTGAGTGAAGAAATAAGAACAGGATTAGATTTCTGGCACAATACTATTTTGTAAATTAAACACAAAAGGCACAGTATAAATTTTTTAAGTTTACACATACGCCATGGTAGAAATAGGAGAAGATATACATTAAATAGATGTGGGTAAAGGCTCCCACCACATCTATGCCTACTTTGAAGTAGAGAGCAGCCCTCATGAGACACTGAATCTGCTAGTATCTTAATCTTGGACTCCTCATCCTCCAGAACTGTGAATAACAAATTGCTGTTGTTTATACATTACCCAGTCTAAAGTATTTTGTTTCAGCAGTGCAAATATACTAAGACAGGGGTATGGATGGGGTTGGGGATGTAGGAGAGAAAAAAAAACAAAACAAAGGGGAGGCAAGCACAGACCAATGGTATGCTTCACACATGAAAGCCTGTAGACAGGTTTTCTGGGCATCCCAAATCTTCAAAAGGTCATATATATGAAACAAAATAGTTTCAGTCCTTGTTTGAAATCATGCCTGCAGAACAACTTAATTATATCATATTTTAAAAATGACTTTTAACTACATAATTGCCTATTTGTATGTTCTCATTAAGCTTCTGGTCATTTTAATGGTAGTTTGACTTCTTGTATGGTTTATGTACCTAAATATGCACATGCCTACTTGTTTAATCAGTAATATTTGGTCACATTCCATATAAAAATTTAATGCATTCAGCTGCATATTTAATAGTGGACATTCATGACCCTTAGGTCAATAGAAAGTGATCATTTGATTCATGCTGAACTGGGTAGTGTGTTGGAGAAACCATTTTCATTTTTTTTTATGCTGAGGTTGAATTGATAATGCCTCTCAATGGCATTATCTTTGGAATGCCAGGACTATGCCACCATGTACACTTGTATGAAGGTAGCATAGTGTCACATGCTAGAACTATGCTGTTGTATAGACCCACATGGATGAATGGTGGCATGGTGTTGCATGCCAGAATCATGCTATCATACAGACCTGTATGATGGTGGCATGGTGTTGAGAGCCTGAATATGCTGTCATATAAACCTGTATGATAGTGTCACAAGCATTGTTGTAAAAGGTGTGAATTAATCTAGGCCTCAGCCTCTTCTCTGGTGTCTTATTATTTGCACTGCTGATGTACATATTCTTGTATATGTATACTCTGTATGTATATACCAAATAATTTAAACAAGACTCAGAAACCACTTCAGCGCAGAGGCTGGGCATTAAACCTAATTTTAACGTCAAATATTGTCATCATGGAACAGCCTGATTTCTGCTTATTCTGAGATTGCATTGGCTCTGACATAAGAACTTATTTTAAATAGCTGTTCTATTCCAGGTAGCCTTGTATGTACTTAAATAATAAAGATTTATGAGACAGAGTCCTTGAGTGCTAGGCGAAGATAGTCTAAAAGGAGAGGCATACACTCTTATCAGTGCTATTCTTGGAGATAGAGAAGAGAATGGAGAGATTCCTTCTGCTTGCCTCGGAGGCAGGCAGTATCTTCACTGTTGAGGTGTCACCGAACTAAACCTCCTATGATGAGTAAGATTTTGCAAAAGAGAGAAGGTGGAGAAAGGCATTCTGAATAGACAGTTTGACCTGGTCCAGGTCAGAGGCCCAGTGTGGCAGACACTGAGAATCGGCGGGAAGCAACAGTGACCAGGATGAGAAAGAGGGTGTGAGGTTCATGACTGTGAAGCTCAGGTGTGGGCTACATTCTGTGGGCAACACCTGCTTTGTGATGGGTGCTGAGCCAGCCCCAGGGTCTGATCTGGTCTCCAGAGTCAGTCACATATGTGGACCTCTACTGTTGTTCATCAGTGCTGCTATAACAGAATACCTGAGACTGGGTAATTAATAAAGAATGGAGATTTATGTCTCCCAGGTCTGGAGGCTGAAAGTTCAAGATCAAGGTGCCAACTGGTTTGGTGTCTGGTAAGGGCTGCTCTCTGAGACACCAAGATGGTGCCTCATTCCTATGTCCTCCTGAGGGAAAGAATGCTGTGTCCTCACATGGCAGATGGCAGAAGGGCAAAAACGGACTAGCTCACCCCCTCCAGCTCATGTTTTTTATAAGGTTGCTAAAATCCCATTCATGAGAGTGGAGCCCTTGTGACTTAATCACCTCCTAAAGGCCTTGCATTGGATCTTAGGTTCCAACATACGAAGTTTGGGAGGACGTACATTCAAACCATAGCAGCTCTTCAGGAAGTTAAAGTCTGGTTGAGAAGACCTGTCCATAGATCTGCAATTGTGTGGCAGGAGCTCTGCTAATGAAGGTACCCAGATCTTTTGAGCACACACAGAAACAAATCCAGATCCAGTGAGGACAGCTCCCTATTGTGGGCAAGGCTTAGAGCTGGACATGGCAGTGTCCTCTGATGGACACAGGAAGGTTCAGAACTCCGCAAGTCACCAGCTGGCCACCACAGTCAAAATGGAGGGGTCGGAGTTTGCATGTGTACTTCATAAAGGCTTTTCAGGTAATTCTCACCTCTCATTAAAAACCAAACAAGCAAAAAACAGCTGAGTTGAGCAAATGGCACTGGAATAAAGAGGGGCCTCAGGTTCAGGAGATCTGATTATAATGTCAAGGACTGAATAAGAAGTCAGGAAAAGCTCAGGACATACATTCTTCTGTCAGGAAGCTTCACTAAATCTAGATGGAAAGAATTAGGTAGTTCGACCCACGGATCTGTTGCAAACTGTGGCTGTGTTCTCTCGTGTTGTGATTGTCATTTTGTTTAGGCAGGAAACGTTTATACAGGTGTATATGATGAGAGGAAAGTGCTTCACAGAGGGAGGGTTGGAAGAAAAGGGATTATTTCAGTGGGATTCATGACCATGTAGTGAAAGTGATTGTTCCAGTGCAGTTTAAATTTCTCACTGGGAGTTGTCAGTCAAGAAGAGGGCCCAGAACACAGCTGTGGAAGAACATACTTCCAAGTGGTGGACAAGAGGCAGGTGAGAGAGTGTAGGCAGAGAGGCAGCTGCAGAACCCGGGAGGGTGGTGGCCCTTGCTCTGGCTCCGCAAAGGATTCTTCAAGGGTGAGGATTAGTGAGAGACTAGTGAGGTTGACAGTTAGGAAGTCATTGATCCCCTCGATAGTTTCAGGAGAGCTTTTGGTGTAGCAGGCAGGATGCAGAGGATTAACTGGGACAGGGAAGGTGCACAACCCGTATCCTACGTTTTACAGAAGCCCAGTGGCAACAGTAGTGACAGTCAGGTGCCTTTTTAAAGAGGAAGATGTCAGATTTAAGGAATGAGGTTGTTGGGGTGAAGTTAGTTGGTTTTTGTGTTTTGTTAATAGGGAAAATTGAGTACAAACATTTGTGGACTGGAAAGTGGGTCTCTTGTAGACAGGAAAAGTAAAGAGAGGAAACAGCTTAGAAGGTAAGACAGACCCCCAGATTGAAGGCCTAAAAACAGGGCATTTTTCCTCTTAGAGAATACAAGCAGGCTTTGAATGGAAGGAGGAGGCACTGTGAGAATGAATGGTGGTGGCCTGACTAAGCCAGGTAATCTGCTGAGATTGGTGTGGGGCGGACAAGGAGCCTGCTGGGCAGCATGGGGGAGCTGCTTGAGTTTGGAAGCCCCAATTGTATTGCACAACCAGTCGATAGTGTTGCAGAATTTGTTAGAAGCAAAGTACAAATAGAATTAATGTAGTAACTGAAACAAACAAAATGCTGATACGTACTGGGGTTGCTCTGTGGGTGATGGTTGCTTTTGCAGGTTTTACAGCTAGTCATAGAGTAAGGAATTTGCAGGCTTTGATGAGAGGTAGTTGGAATAATTGGGGGGCGTTCTAGGCTGAATTAGTCTGGGAGAGACAAGCCAAGGGGCAAGCTAGGAGAAGCCAAAGACTAGAGCTAAGGGTGAGAGGAGGTGAGAGGCATGGAAGAGGAAGTTGGAGTGAGAGAAAGTCATGATGTTGGTAATAAAAGAGCTTCAGGTTTGGATGTAGCTGGCCTCATGGGTGGGTTTCTGGAATGTGGGTCTAGGTAGGTGACAGGGTGAAGGTACACTGTTGAGGGTCGCTGAAGGACAGGAAGTGAGCCTGATCCTAAAGCCAGGGGGTTGGGAGAACGATTGGGAAGGGGGTAAAAATAAGGGGAGGACAGTTGTAGGATGGGTTGGCATGGGCTCAAAGGAGTAGACAATAACTTAAAAAAGAAAGTTGAAAATCTGTGTTAGAAGTGGTGGTGGGGAGTCAGGAGAATGTTGATCTTGCCAACCGTCCCTGCAGTACTGGAGCAGGGACGGGTACCCAGCAGCACTGAATTTGTCAGAAGAGTCACGTCCTTAGGAACCACCTGGAGGGGAAGAGCGTTTCAGGGTGTAGGAAACACCTGACCACTGTCTTAGGATCACAGAGCACATCACTATATAACAAGAAGCATGGCAGGGCAGGACTGGTGTGCTCGGGAGGAGGGCATGGAGAGCACCATTGACCAGGAGGTCAGTTCTGGGCCCAGGGAGAAGGCAACCATAAGGTACCTATGGAAACTTTTAGAGAACTTGACAGTGAAGGCCACAGAGGATGCTGGAGCTGCTGCTGGGCTAGTGTGGGATGGGCAGAGCTGCCTATGGATGAGGACCAGCCAGCTTGGACCACACTTCAAGAAAGCGATGTCGCCTCTCCTTGGTCTTCACACGCAGATTGCAACTCTTATCAGTAGATGTTTTGTTGCAAACTTGTAAGTTTTTGCTAAAATTAGTTATAAGATGGAGAATCCAGGTATCGTTATCGCCAGTTGTGAATGCAACTTCTCTATATCACTCGAGAAGCCATGCTGTTGCAGAGTTGGTCCAAACTCTAGAAAGTCTGGTGGGCTCAACTCTCCTCCAGCCTCAGGATTACTCACCACGTAGAAGGGGCTAGCAACTGCTGGGGTGATTTCAGTCCTTCCTTTATAGGAACATGTACTAGGGAGGGCTGCAGGTTGTTTGAATGTTAGACACTGTGTCAAGCAAGAAATTTGCAAGAAGATACTTCCTGATCAACTGTCTCATATGCCTTTGTTTTCATCCCTCCCCCCCCCAAAAAAAATAAATAAAGTAAAGAGGGAAAGAGAAGACCCTGGAGTGGAGGGAGAGAAGACAGCAGGTGGTATGTTGGCAATTGCATGCTGTGAGTGGAGCATGAAAAGGATTGTCCCTATAGAATTTGTGCTGGATGGCTGTCCCTAGTCACCCAGGAAGGAAAGAGCATAGAAGGATGATAGAGAAAGAGGCCCCACCGCACTCACTTCTGAGCATAGAGCTGTGGAGCTGCCTCAGGTAACAGCAGTGAGCGTGTTCCTGGGTTGCACATGCAACAGGGTTGAAAATAGGCACAACTGTGTGAATGTGCTTCTGTTTGCTGTTAAGTTTTAAAGTAAATGTAAGTCTTTGTCTTTGATTTTCTTCCCTAATATCAGATACAAAAGTTGAATAATTGGCAGTTTCTCTGAAGACCTCACTAGAATGGGCAGCCCTGAGACTTCCCTGGGGTCTGATAGACCCTTTTGGTGTTGGGTTGACCCCACTCCAGCAGTGACCACTAGTGCTGCTCCTTTGCCAGCCCATACCTCTCTCCTGGCCTGCCTGGGTTCCCCTTACTGGCTGGGTGTTGGCACCCATCGGAGGGTCCCTCAGCACTCTCCCTCTGCTGCCCTTATTCTGTGTGGTGGCTCCGCCAGCCACAGAGCTTATCAGAAGGCTAGGGACTTTGTTTTATTCACCTGAAAGTCAGCTCTAGCACTGTAAGGTCAATATTAAATGAGTGAACAAAGATATCTTTCTTAATACATGTTTGATTTTTATTATGTATCAGGTGCAAATGAAGAATTTATCAGTTTTAATCACAGTAATTCTGATTTTACAGGTCTATTCTCATTTTGTAAGTGAAAAAAAAAATTAGAGGTCAAGAAGTCAACTCATCCAGCATTCTCCACTTAAGCAGGTGGCAAAGCTGAGATTTGAACCTGAGACTTCCTGACCTGAGAGTTCTGTTCTTTATCACCTTAAGTGGCTTAATGCACACTCTAGATTTCCTCATAGAGTCACGCATCTCTAGGATAGAATGCCCTCCTGATGGCATATTGGGGTCTCTCCTGCCGGAGAAAGCAGCACGTGTGGCTGAATCCGTGATGCGGGGGTTACCTGGCATGGCAGCACCGCCACACTCCGAGCAGTCTGGCGTGACGATATTTATTGCTCTGGATGTTGTAGTTTCCCCTGCAGTTTGTCACCATAGCCTTGAGAAGGACTGTACTAGAGACACAGCTAGTGGGGATTTCTGTTAGCACAGAAACTACAGCTGTAGGAGTGTACCACAGCTGCAACTAAATTACGCCATGGTAAATAGTGTCTCTGGCTGTAGGTTTTAATATCTAAGTTGGTTGTTGAAGCAGTATATTCTGTGAATGCATGGGAAAGCAGTCATTTAAAATGTCTCTGCTTTTTATAGGTCAGTTTTTCTTGTTCTTTCTCACTCCCTTGCCAATTGTTGGACTTGAAGTGTGTTGGAAAAGACCTCCCTTTATTTTGATTTGTGCCTGTGCTTTGATCCAAGGCATGCCACTGGGGGCATTTTTTACACCAAGGACTTGGTTGGAGCCATTAACCAATGCCTGGCTGAGGTCTGCTTGTATACGTAGTCTGTTGCAGCCACATTCTGGGCCAGTTGGCTCCTAGGTGTTATTTGGTTTTGCTTCCTCTGGCACTAGGCCGTCCCCTAAGTAGGCACTCTGAACAGACTGATTGGGACTGATGTGTTGCCTTGTCAGGGACATGTTGTCATTGTGGTGTTGCCAGCAAATTGTTCTTTTTGGAAGATGAATGCTTGGCACCTTGTTGCACTTACTGTGTTCTGTTGTGCAGTGGAGCTCTTGTCTGACAGTTGACTGTTCCACGCTCCCTCCAGACAACTCCCAGTGGAAAGGCAGTGTTATTTGGTCTGCCCTGTGGGGTATGGTGCTATGTTATGACAAAGGCCCTCTTCTTAGGTGGGCTAAAACAGACAACCACGGTGGAGTCAAGCTTTAATGTAAACTTTCACTACCTTTTTGTCTACTTCGCCATTGAAAGAAGCACTAACTGCTGTGTTTATTAGAAGCACTTCAAGTTTTCAAAAGGCTTTCAAACTGCTGGGTGACTCAAGAGCACTGTGACATCCTGAGGTAGCCAGAACTCCAGACACATCTCCACGCCTTTAAGTTCTCAGTTTCCTTGATGACAAATGTGTGGAGCTGCCGTTCTGCTTTCCTTGCAATAGAGACAACACGTGAAACGGTGCTGGAAAGTGCTTTGGAGGTGGAGACCACAGTGTAAATATGAGCCTTTATGTATTAATTGTATAATACTTTATAATTTACAGAGTACTTTCCCATATGGTTTCACATTTGCCTTTGCTAATAACCCAGGACTAGTCAAAGCAGATGTAATGCATAAAACATCACTATGTTATTGATAAGTTACCAGATGCTCAGCGTGTGGTTGCCCAGGGTTTATAGCTTAATTTATAGCAGAACCAACAGGATCCTGGATCTTCTGATCCCAAATCCTGCATTCTGTTCACTGTTCTGTGCTGTCTGCCTTCATCAACGTGAGCTGGAGTTATTACATAGTATTATTTTAATTGATGTTGTTCCCCAGTTTACATGAGAACCAGCTGTCCCTCAGGGACGCTACAGACCTTTCAGTATGGGTGGAATGGGGGTTGCCCCTGCAAGCTGCATAACGTGGTGTTTGTGTTGGCGCAGTCCTGCAGTATTTCCTGAAGACTTGCTGCTCACAGGGGACCAGAATGTGCCACAGAGAAATCAGTGTCTGTCCTCAGGACATGTATCATTCCCTTTGTTTTCCCTTGTGGCGTGGAGAGTTTTCAAATAATTAAATAATTTCAAATAAGCTTGTGAAATGTCCTGAACCCCCGTGTGTGTGTGTGTGTTTGTGTGTGTGGCCTCACACTTACTCACGGGCTAGCAACTGCCCATCTTTCCTCCTTTCTTGTTTGTGCCCCTCACAGTATAAACCTGGCAGGTCTGGCCTCTCAGTGAAGCCCCGGGCCTGACCCTGGGCTGTATTTTGTGCAGGTAAGCTTCCAGCCACATGCTGTGTTTGCTCAGTGTAGGAAATGGAAAAGCTTCTTTTGCAAGGCGTTCACTCTTTTTTTTCCTTCCCTTTTCATCCATTTTCTCTGTGCCGTTTTTCTTCTTTCTTCTTTTGATTTTTCCCTTTAGCTTGTTCTTAGTCTCTGCTTTTCTGTTTTCTTTACCTTGATTTTAGGCTCCTTGAGTTGTTTTCTTCTTCTCAGACTCTTCAGAGGGTACTTGAGAATGTGGAAAACAGCTGAAGTGCAGCAAAAACAAGGGTGCAGAGTAAGCCATGCTTTCCCACTAGCATCTAATGCATTTTCAGCCAGACAGTGCCAGCTTGTGACTGACCCATCAGGAGTGCAGAATTGCAGGCTTAGAGAGGGGAATTGGCACAGCCCTGTGTGTAGCTCTTTATACCAAGTAACTCAGAAATTCTCATGATTAGAACCCCAGAGGGAGCCTTTTATTTTCTTTATCTTATTGCAGAAACAATATTATAATAGTAAACAATGAAAAGAAGAAATGAAAGAAAAATTACCCAAAATCCCACCCAACTATTTTTGTTGTCCTATGTTCTATTTATTCATTCATTCATTCAAGTCAGTTTCTCACTGTTGGCCAGGTTTGAGTGCCGTGGCATAATTACAATGATCACGGTTCACGGCAGCCTCAACCTGGGCTCAAGCAATCCTTCCACTTCCACCTTAGCATCTTGAGTAGCTGGGACTACAGGTGTGCACCACCATGCCCGGGTTTTTTTGTTTTGTTTTTTTGTAGAGACAAGGTTTCACTATGGTGCCCAGGCTGGTCTCAAACTCCTGGGTTCAAGCGATTCACCTGCCTTGGCCTGCCAGAGTACTGTAATGACAGGCATGAACCACCACACCTGGCTTGTTTATTTATTTTTGAGGCAGGCTCTCACTCTGTCACCCAGGCTGGAGTACAGTGGTGCCGTCATAGCTTACTGCAGCCTCGAACTCCTGGGCTCAAGCAATCTTCCAGCCTCAGCCTCCCAAGTAGCTGGGACCACCAGTGCATGCCACTATGCCTGGCTAATTTTTCTGTTTTTTGTAGAGATGGGGGTCTCACTTTGTTGTCCAGGCTGGTCTCGAACTCCTGGGCTCAGGTGAACTTCCTTCCTTATGTCTGTAATCCCAGCCTTTCAAAATGCTGGGATTACAGGCATAAGCTACCATACCCAGCCTCCATATTTTTTATTCTTGTGTCCATATAAACATAATTTTGCTTAAGTGGAATTATATGTGTTTTGTTTTTAAAATGTGAGGTGTACTTAAGATATCATTTTATATTGCTGCTAGCATTTTATTTTCTAATTTATTATCTTTCACACTTATATACAGTATTACCTAGTCATTTCCCTGTAAAATTATAGTGGTACAGGGGTGTTTTTCCTATTCATCTTTGCAATACATAGAATTTTTCCTTAACTGGGCATGGTGGCAGCACCTGTAGTCTCCAATTCAAGAGGCTGAGTTCAAAGCTTATAGTGAGCCATGATTTTGCCACTGCACTCCAACCTGTGCTGCAGAGTGAGACCCTAATAAAAATAACTTTTCCTTATTTTGTACTATTTCTTAGCATGCATTTCCAGGAATGGTATCTGTAGGTCATACCTAGTGGGTATGGAGGGGTATCTCACTGTTGGTTTGATTCGCATTTCCCTCATGACTAACAATGGTTGTGTTTTTCTGTGCTTACTAGGCATTAGTATATCTTCTTTGGATAACTGTCTGTTCAAATCTTTTGCCCATTTTTTAATTGGAGTGTTTGTCTTGATATCTGTTGCCAAACTTATTTACTGCCCCGAATCACACGTATATGGAAATATCATTTCCAACACAACCTTATTTTATTTTCAGAGAAAATGTTCCTTACTTTGTATATGCAAAGGACAGACTACACTTGTGGGTCTTGTAAATCACTGTGAGAAAGGAACAGAAAGGCCAGAGGAGTAGGTGGCTCCACACTGACATCTGGACCAAATCTCTTTGGAGAACTTGAGTACTCAGTTATTTATTAGAAAGTGAGGGTCCGAGAGATTCCAGCATGGGAGGATGTGACAAAAAAGGTTCTTTCGACAGCCTCACTCCAAGTTACTAATCGTTGTCAAGCATTTCTAGTTGGCGTGCATATTTCATGTTATTTCCAAATTTACTGATAATTTTTGACATATGGTTGAAAACTTTTAAAAACTTGAGTATTCAACAGGACTAAGACAAAAATGTCTTTCTGATACCTTTTGATTCTAGCCATCCTAGTGGGTTTGGAGGGGTATATCACTGTTGGTTTAATTTGCATTTCCCTCATGACTATCAGTGGGTGTGTTTTTCTGTGCTTACTAGTCATTAGTATATCTTCTTTGGATAACTGTTCAAATCTTTTGCCCACTTTTTAATTGGAGCATTTGTCTTTTTCTTGTTGAGTTGTAAGTGTTCTTTATATAGTGCCTGGTATTCGTCTTGTATCAGATAGGTGATTTGCAAACATTTTCTCCCATCCTGAGGGTTGTCTTTTCACTTTCTAGATAGTATCCTTTGATGTAGAAAAGTTTTTTATTTTGATAAGGTCCATTTTATCTATTTTGTTTTGTTGTTTGTACTTTTTGTGTCATATTTAAGAAACCATTGCCTAATCCAAGATTAGGAGTTTTATAGTTTTAGTTATTACATTTTAGGTCTTTGGTCTATTTTGAGTTAATTTTTGTAATTGGTGTGATGAAGTTCTAAGTAAGCATACCTTGAACTTTTGGATCTGTTTCTTACTTTGAGAATGCTTGCTACAGGAATGACAGACAGGTATATTACTGAAATGACTTTAGAATTATAGTTAAAGAAAAGATGAGCTGGGCATGGTGGCTCATGCCTATAATCTCCGCACTTTGGGAGGCTGAGATGAGAGGTTTGCCTGAGCCCAGGAGTTCAAGACCAGTCTGGGTGACATGGTGAGTCCCCCATCTCTACAATAAATAAATTTTTAAAAATTAGCTGGGCATGGTGGCACAAGCCTGTTGTTCCAGCTATTTGGAAGGCTGAGACGGAAGGATCACCTGAGCCCAGGAGGTCAAGGCTGCAGTAGCTGTGCACTTCAGCCTAGATGACAAAGATTCCGAGTAAAGCAAAGCAAAGCAAAACAAAACAAAATAGGAAAGATGAATTCCAGAGGTTAAAGAGGAAAAGAGCCATTTGCTTGGCAGTGTTTTGTGTAGGGCAGTATCCTATAGACTGTGTCTGGCATTAATTAGTTGTGTGGAATTTAAAATGTTAATTCATTATGCAGCTTATCAAACTGGGAAAAGAGAAAACCTGAGACATTTGTATATATACGCCATAAGAGTTTGCAATCTTAATGAGAATCGTGTAGCAACTCTGAAAAATGTGTTTTCTTTTGTGGATTAATCAAATTAGCAACATAACTTTAAAACCACACAGATTCAAATACTTTCTGTGTCACAGGATGTGGGGGCCAGCCACTTCTCTGCTGTCACATTGGGAACAGCTATGAGGATCCTGATTTTAGTGGCAGGTGAAAATTGGTGTCAGATAGAAAATCAGTCTTCTTTAGGTTACATGAAACTGCTTCCTCTTAATCCTATGTTCTTCCTGTGTAAACCAAGTGAGATCCAGGCCTAAGAAGAAAAAAATCATAGGTTCTCTGTACACTTTGTTCCCTCTTGGGAATAGTGATTTGTCCATCTCATTTGAAAGCAATACAGAAATCACAAAGAAATTGCCTTTTTAATGTTTTTCTTTCTTCTGTTTTAATGTTATTGTTATTTTCTTCATTACATTTTTCACATACGTCAAATACGTAAAAGAATTTTTTTTTTTTTTTTGAGTTGGAGTCTCACTCAGTCGCCCAGACTGCAGTGCAGTGGCCGCTCCCAGCCACTGCAGCCTCGACCTGCTGTGCTCCGGCGATCCTTCCGCCTCAGCCTTCCAAGAGCCAGAACTACAGGCACGCACTACCATGCCCGGCTAATTTTTTATTTATTGTAGAGACAAGGACTCACCAAGTTGCCCAGGCAGGTCTCGAACCCACGGGCTTAGGCAGTTCATTCACCTCAGCCTCCCAAGGCGTGGGATTACAGGCTGAACCACTGAGCCCGGCAAGAATATTCACTCAGGATTAGGTTAGTAAAACTGTGAGACTTCAGGAAAAGAAGAAAAACATGAAGTCAAGCTTCATGTGCAGTACTTGCAGCTCACGAAGCGGGAGAATGTGTCAGTCTTCCTTGTCTGAAGAACCAGACAACTGTGTGCTGACTTTGAACTGGACATTGGCAATAGTTTGGACCATATTTTTGTACCTTAGTACAAATCAAGCCATACAGTTTACCCTGCCATAGTTCCTGGAGAAACAGTGCTGTGAATTTATACCAAAGTGCGGCTGGTTGCTGTGATGCAGGCTGCAAGCCCAGCCTCTTCACAGATTGATCACAAGTTGAATGACCTTGCAAGACTAGGCACAAGAGGGTGCACTGTTGTTTGCATGTGTGTGCTACCATAACTTCTTCCCATCAAGATACCAAAATTGCCCATAACATTAAGTGAAAATAAATCTCGGTCTCGGGACATGATCACTGTCCTCCAGTTGTCTGTTGTCTTGTTGAGGGATCTGGCCCTATCAGCAGACACTTTTGTGTCCTGTGAAAAGTAGACACATCCATGGCTTTCTGGGGAACTAAAAAGGGAGTTGGGGTCAGTGAAGGACTCCTGGAGGAAGCAGCATCTGCATTTACTTATTCTTCTTCAATGTTCATATATACTTGGGTAATAAAAGAAGAGGGGTAAAATTGTGTTGCAATCAGGGTTGTCCTGTGTGAACAAAGAAATGTGAAATCTATGGCCTCTAAGGCTGCCCCTTCCAGATAGTGGGATTCAGCCACTTCTAGAAGCCTTAGGACAGGAGTAGAGAGACTCTCAGTGGAGGGTCATGTCCTGAGACTGCTGACCTGACCTCTAAACCATAGGCCAGGAACACAAGGAAGTGTGACAAATTATATATGCTCTTGACATAGTGTCCCACCTTCCTGCCTAGTTTAGGAGTTCAAGGACAAATTGTATATCAAGTATGTTGAAGAACACAACTTACATACCTGTATTTCACTTCGTCTGTCCAACTTGTTACTGCTACTGCTTTCATCTGCTATGGAAAACTTGCTCCCTAGTAGAAGTTTTCCACACCTTTGACTGAATTTCCCCACAGTAACTTCAAGCCTGTGATGTTATAATCATGTCCATCTGCCTCTATTAAGTTAATGGGCACAGACTCATTCATGGTCCATGAAGCAGCTGAATGAAGTATCTAGTACTTACCAAACCGCTTAATTGATAAATGTTCCATTCACAAGAAGTTAAAATCATGTTGTACTTTTAATATTAATGTTCAGAAACATATTCTAGGCACTAAGTATAATTGGAGCCATCAGTGGAGGGGAGCAGACCAGGAAAGCTTAGATGTCAGGAAGAAGGGGACCAACAAGACAGGGGGATGTATACAACATCTGTGTAACTTTAAATAGTAGACCTAAAAACTGCCAACATTTAAATCCCAAGGAAGGTAACTGGATAGACAGCGGTTTTTTTCTAGCCTTGAAGCTAAACTTGTCCAACCTGAAAAATAGCTGCTAACACCAACTGGCACAGCAATGACAGCCCCAACTAGAAAGAGGCCTTAGTGGATGGCAAACCTGCACAGCTCTTGGCAAACACACTTCCTGAGACACATACTTTTCATATTTTTGCTATTCCTGCTGTTTTTATGTTATCTTTACTTTAAATATATTAGGAGTACGCACACACTCACGTAAGATGTAAGAATCACATAATAAGTTACCTCCTGAATCGATGGCTGGATCACTCACTCCGCCCTCCTCTCCCACCCACCTGCAGGTTTCACCTGCACAACCATACTCTCCCCTTCTTTTCTCTTATAAGCTTTCATCTTCCTCCTCTCTCTTCCTCTTTTCTTCCTGATTTCCCTAATTGAGTTTGAGATGATGCATTGAATGTGTTCTCTCAGTTGTCAAGAGGTATATATACAATGGTGCATGATTTCCGAGTTGACCAAAATTTCTAAGAAGACGTTGAAGAAAGGGCCCTGTCGCCTCAGCCCGTGGTGACCTTTGGGTCCAGAGTTAGATTCTCACACTTGCCCCTTAGCTAGCTGGGTAGCCAGGGGTGAGTTTCAGGACCTTCTGAACCTTGGCTTTCTCCCCTCCAGGACAGAAATAATAATAGAAACATACGTATAAACTGACCACAGAAGATACTTAGTAAATGATATTGTGATCCCAATCTGAATCTTTCTCAGATCCCCAGGTGACGCTGTTGGGTGGCCTGAGCTGGAAGGAGAGGTGAGGATTTAGGTAGGTAGATGAGTACAAACTTCAGTTTCATGTTTTATTTTTCAGTTGACAACATTTTAAAAAATATATTTTTTAACTGGCAAATTAAAAAATTTAGTTTTGTGTTTGGTTGCATAATCTTCGATTCAGCTCACAGAGTCAACCCTAAAACATCCAATCCTTCCCTTGTTTCCCTGCAGTTCACTTCTTTCCAGAAGTTATTCAGGTGTTAAACCTGGTACTGCTAAAAAGTATCAAATTTAACATTTTTAACAGGAAGAAGTTTCCAGCCTTCAAATACATGGAACTTATTCCAAAAGGGTCCTTTCTTGTGAATGTTTTTAAAAGTACATTTTACCATGCTGTCTCAGGTGGGAGCTCTGTAGCGGCTGAGACATTGGGCATTTTCTACAAGACTCAGAGTGAAACCTTGACTGAGACAGAAATCAGGAGATTGATTCTAAATGATCTGGTCTTGGACAACCCAGTTAACTAAGTTTCTATCCCAACTCTCAGCTTCCTGGAATCTCCTTATAGGGAGAGGCCTATAGGGAGAATAGAGAAATTAAAACCTCCGTATAGCACTGAGGATCTTTTGTTTATGTCTGTGGGTCGCAGAAGGAGCTGTGATTCCGCATGACTTATCTCGGTCTCCAGTTCTCTTTAAAATTCCTTCCAGCTGATTTCTTCTCTCGTATTTTGGAAGAGTCAGGGCTTGGCTTTGGGCCACCAGACATGCAGCAATTTCAGAGCTCTGCAGTGACATCAGTTTTGTCCCTTGTAATGGGGACTGACTGGTTCTAAAATGATCACGCATGGCAGCTGTGGAGCTCGCAGCCACGCTGTTATCTCAGCATATTGCTGGCTTGGGTTTTAAGTAGGGTCAGCTGTTTGGAGGTTGTCACTGAATAGCAAGTAGTGGGGATTTGGGGGTCACAGCAACACCCTCCTGTCCCTGTTTTCTGAGGCAATGTGTGCTGGCCAGGGCTTCCTCTACCTGTGGACACTTGACTTTGGGATATAAGGGAACAATTGGGGATCAAGGGCATGACTTCTTAATATGGAAAGAGGAAGTCAGATGGCAAGAAAGAAATCTAATAAGAACGGTAGAAGATTGTAATTTAAGTATTTGACTCTTTGTAACTTAAAAGAAACATTTTTGTTTTTTAAATAAACTGAGTTTTAATAGCTCTGCCACAAGGCCAGAGGAGAATAGGTGAGGACTCAGCAGTCGCCTGTGAAAATAAAAGGAGCATTTAGTGGAAAAATGTTCCCTTTCAGCTTTCGGGACTGTTTTCCCTTTATCCTTGTGTACTTTGGTTCCCACGGGATTGTAGTCTCCGCCACCGCCTGAAGCCATTTCCAGCACTGCGGGCAGGCGTGAAGGCGCTGTACTAAATTAGAACTAGCAGCCATGGCTCTTGAGGGTCACTGGGTGAGAGGATCAGAGTTGTGTATGCATTTTCCATTGAAAAATTCTGGTCCTCTGTGACTGTCCCACTTCCTGACTCAGCTTGGCTTCCTCCAGGCAATTTGGTATTTATTCACTTCTCATCTTTGTCAGTATGCAGTGTAAACGCAGCCCGCATTATGTTTGGTTTAGTAGGTAAAAGTACATGAAGATTTGAATCAGACTGAGGAGTGGAGAAGTGAAGTTGTTCCATATAAGCTGGATGTAAACAGGGGTCTGCAAGGCAAAGCAAACCCCAGAACTATTCAGGAAAAACCCATGGGTGCCCGCCCGTGTGTGTGTTGTGTCTGTTTCCTTTGGTTGATGGTCATGAGAATTACCTCCATGGAAGAGATTTATCTATTTAGGAAAGAGTGTTGGTTTTCTGCCTTTGCCAGTTAGTACTAGCTGCTGATAATCTTAAGGACAGTAGAGGTAGGAGAGGCAAGGAGCCTCCCTTTAAATATTGGCATTCTTCAAAAATAGAGCAACAAATTGCTAAAGTTTTGAAAAATTAGAGGGCTTCGTTAAATGTTTTCTGATATTGACCCATCAATGTAGGAAAGTCTGTATTGACTGACTCTCTCTTCCCCCTCCTTCTCTCTCCTTCTCTGTCCCCTTGCCTTTTACTTTTTGTTATAGGACAGTTTTCAACCATTCTATAAAACAGTTGAGAGAATAATAAAATGAACCATCCCATATGCACACACACACACATATTCATATATATATACATATATATATATATACCTAATTTTGTAATTACTCTGTTTTGTTTTTATGAGTATTTTTAGTAAATTACAAATATTATAATGTTTTACCACCCAAATACTTAGATACGCATTTCTTTTTTCTTAAATGACATTTTCCTTGTAATCATGATGGTCTTAACTTTTTAGTGTCTTCTGAACTCAAATGACAGAACACTTGCTAGCATTGTTCCCATGGAAAGTGTTTTCTGCTGCCATTCCAGGCTCATGCATCCAGCAGGGATGAGGGACTCCTCTGATGCCCAGTCAGTCTTGCACTGGGACTGTGGCACAGAACAAGACAGACAGGGTCAATTCATTATGTTGCTTGGCAGAAAACTCAGATGAGCTGCTCGTCTGTATTTCTCTTACTAATGAAATAATTAGTTTCTCATAGCTAGCTTGTTTCTGCAGCACGGAGGGCAACTATGAAACAACAAACTCCTGAACTTAATTTGTATCTTGTCATGATTGCTGGTTTAGAAGATCCTAAATAGAGTAAGATTTTCTATATATTAAAAAGTGGCAGCTGTTTAAAGTTTGTGAATTAGGAAAATCCTACTTTTTTTTTCTTTTATTAATACCAAAAAGCAAGGACTTTTTTCTTTTTTAAATATAGAGTTGAGGTTTCACTCTGTTACCCAGGCTGGTATGTGGTGGCAGTCATAGCTCAGGATAACCTCAAGCTTTTGCGCTCAAGTGATCCTCCTGTCTCAGCCTCCCGAGTAACTGGGACTACAGGTCCACGCCCAGCTAAGTTTTAAAAATTTTTGAGGAGACAGGGTCTTACTATGTTGCCCAGTCTGGTCTTGAACTCCTGGGCTCAAGGAGTCCTTTTACTTTGGCCTTCCAAAATGCTGGAATTGCAGGTACAAGCCACCCAAAAGGCATATTTTTTAATTTAGTTACAAATAAAATACAAAATGATTAGTATGCTGATTTTATATGGGTGTTTTTTTTTTTTAAGTCCGCATTAAATAAAATGCTGAAAGTTAAAGAAACTTGCTTATGTGGGATTGTTTCTTTCTTCTTCCTCTTCCTCTTCTTCCTCCTCCTCCTCCTCCTCCTCCTCTTCTTCAATTAAACGAAATGTCAAGAGTTGAAGAAATTTGCTTGTTCTACTTTTAATTGTGTATTTATTGCCTCCTGAAGCTATTTCCTGACATTTCTTTTTAAAAGGAAATATTTAAAGTCTGACATTTCTTTTTTTTTGAGTTGGAGTCTCACTCTGTTACCCAGACTGGAGTGCAGTGGCCGCTCCTGGCCACCGCAGCCTCGACCTGCTGGGCTCCGGCGATTCTTCCGCCTCAGCCTTCCAAGTAGCTGGAACTACAGGTGCACGCTACCACACCTGGCTCTTTTTTGATTTATTGTAGAGATGAGGTCTCGCCAAGTTGCCCAGGCGGGTCTCGAACCCTCGGGCTCAGGCAATCCACTCACCTCAGCCTCCCAAGGCACGGGATTACAGGCTGAGCCACCGAGCCTGGCAAGTCTGACATTTCTAACAATTTGTTTTATATTCAGAATGACTAGGTTAAAATACTCTAATTTGTGAAAGCTTCTAGAGATTTCTTGTGCCAGTGGAGGAAAAGTGAGCTGTCTACAACTTCTCTCTCCCACTAATTAGAACTAAAAACTCTGGTCAAGATATAGAAAAGCAATAGGTAAACACTGACAAGTGAGTAGGCATATTGGGGACTGGAATCAAAACTTGAATGATGTCAAAGTCAAATTTAAAAATCTCTAAATTTAAAATGTTTTACTTGCGAAGCAAGAATTGCAATTCAGAGCATACACACTGCCTGAGTGGTCTTCAGTATGTCTGATGAGCAAAAAGGAGATTGGAAGTTTTATACAGAGGTTAAGTATTACCTGTTGCTCTTTAAGAAGGTTCACTGGCACTAGTTAAGTTTTGGGGAGCTGGCAAGCTCTGATTAGTGAGAGACAGCAGTGGGTAAAACTACTCTTATAGTATCAGCAGATTGTGTCAGTAATCTTAAAATTGGTCTTGGGTTACGGCAGGCAGATCTAGCAGCCAGGCTTGCAGAGTGTTACGTTCTTGGAGCAACATTTTGTGCCCTGAGTGCTTTTTCCTATTGCTCCTTGACTCTGATTTGGCTGGGTATGACAAGAATGAACCAATTTGTGTGATCAGCTTTCTCAAGAACAGTGGTTAAGGGTCTTTTGCTTTCCCTTGGCCTGGAACTGTACAGGGAGTGCTTATGGCAAGACCTCCAGGAGAAGCCATGTCTTCCTGCTAGAGGAGGGGGACTCTGCCTACTGGAGAGAGCAGGGGTGTGCCACACCCCAGCACATATGTGTGTTCACCTCCTAGCCTGAAAGCACTACTTGTTCAAGAGTTGTTATAGCCGCGCATGGTGACTCACACCTGTAATCCCAGCACTTTGGGATGTGGAGGTGAGAGGGTTGCCTGAGTTTAGGGGTTTGAGACCAGCCTGGGCAACTTGTGAGACCTCATCTCTAAAATAAATTTTAAAAAATTAGCTGGGCGTGGTGGCGCATGCCTGTGGTTCCAGCTGCTTGGAAGGCTGAGGTGGAAGGATTGCCTGAGCCCAGCAGGTAGAGGCTGTGGTGGCCGTGAGCATGCCACTGCACTCCAGCCTGGGCAACAGAGTGAGACACTGACTCAAAAAAAAAAAAAAAAAAGTTATTGAGCTCAGCTCAGCCTCTGCCCACCCAGTCCCTCCCTGAGATCAGGGGTGAGGTTGAAAGTTCCAGCTTTTCCCACCGTTTCCCATGTTGGAGCTTTCTGGTTAGCAGACTCCATCCTGCTGCTATCTGGAGGCCCCACTCACATCTGAGTTACCACATTAATATAAACTTAGGTGTGGTCAAAAGGGGCTTGATATGAAGAACAAAAGACACTCTTATCACTCAGGAAATTCCAGGAGTCTTAAGAGCTCTGTGCCAGGGACAAAGAACAAATACGTATACAGGAGGATGTGCATAGATTATAGCAAATACTGCACCATTTTATATCTGGGACTTGAGCAGCTCTGTACATAGGCAGGTGGGCAGGGGGTAGGTAGTGGTATCTTGGAAGCAGTCCCCTAGGGGATGACTGTATATGCCTGGGCCAAGTCCAGAGGTCAGAAGTTTGCCCATCACCTGTTAGCAGGGGCCACTTCTGTGCAGTGGGATGGGAGAGTGAAGGACTGACTCACTTTTCCATGACACATGTCTGTATGATTTGCATGTTTTTAGTGACCATTACTTTTTTTCCTAAAATAAATCGGCATGATTTAATTTTGTGTAAAGATAAATACAAATATATTAAGCCATCTAAAGATGGTGGACTTACAGGTAATTTTCACTTTTTTATGGTTAAAAAAATGGGTATTTTTAAGTAGAAAAAAGGGATTTTCATTCTTAAAAGTTGCTTCTCAACAGTTATGATGCTTTATAGGGTTACTGAGCTGAACATTAATTTATTCTTCATTGTTAAAAGAAAGCTTTAGACAGATTAAATTTAAATTTTGAACCTGTTCTGGTTCAAAGCGACTCCAAGCTGCCAGCTACATGGGCAGATGACATTTATGGACAGCAAAGGAAGGTTACTATAGAAAATGGAAATGAGCTGCAGAAACAGCTGGATTGGCGTTTGCCTTTTTTGAACCTGGTTTGAACCATCAACAGCCTGTGGTTGGCTGATACTTGACTACTTGTCAGAAGAGTAGGTTTTAACCTGTTTACATATCCAATTGGGTTACAGTTCCCTATGTGTGGAGAACCCTTTAGGCCAAACGTAAAATATGTATGGAGGCAGCTTAGGCCAAATTTCATTTAACATCATAAAATTCTTGAAGCCACTTATTTACAGAAGTGACAGGAAGTCAGTCTAATTCCATATTCACTTTTTGACATATATTTATTGAGTATCAACTATGTTTGAAGCACTGGAGATGCAGAATGAGCAAAGTAAGAAAAACCCTTAGACTCATAGAACTTACCTTATAATGATAAAGACAACCACTGAACAAATATGTAGTACCACACCAGAGCGTAATAAATGTTATTTTTAGAAAGAAAGTAAGGCAATAGAGGATGAAGGAACTGAATTCCTTAAGATGGTAGGGAAGGTAGAATTCTAAATAAAAGAAGGTGATGAGCCTTCAGTTATCGGAGGGAAATGTTTCAGGCCAAGGCCCTGCGGTGGGATGTGCTTGGCCTGTTGAAGGAACAGAAAATAGGTTGGGGTGAACGGAACCCAGGGAGTAAGGATGAGAGTGTGGGAATGAAGTCAGAGCTGTGACCAATGGCCAAATCCTGCTGGACCTTGGTAGTCCTAAGGAAGAACTTTCGATTTCATTCTAAGTGTGATAAGAAACTTTTAGAGGTTTTAGCAAAGGGAAAGTCTTGTTTCAACATTTCCTCTTCGAAGGCTTACCCTGACTGCAGGGTAGAGAATTGATTGGGGATGGTTGGGAAGAAGAGTGGAAACAGAGAGAATGTTCTGGAAAATGTGAGAGATGCTGGTGTTGGCCTGGGGCTGTGACTGTGGGAGGGGGTGGTTCTGTCCCCCAGAAGATGCTTGGCAGCATCTGGAAGCACTTTTCTTGGTAACAACTGGAAGTGGAGTGCTGCTGGCATCTTGTGGGTGGAGGCCAGGCCTCATGCCAAGGCTTTCCTGCCCAAGGTGTCCATAGTGCCCCTGTTAAGAAACTCCGGCCTAGGGTGTCCACAGGGTGGGAGATGTGCTGTGGTCAGATTCTGTGTAATCCTAAAGTATAATCCAAAGCAAACAGGATTTTCCGAAAGGTAGGAAATGGTGGTTTCCAAACACAAGCAGAAGAGTAGAAAATGGCCTGGGCAGCTATCTCCATCAGTTTCTGAGAATTTGGCAGACCAGCCTGACCCTCAGCAACTTTAAAACAAATGAAGGAAACCACTGGAGACACAGCTCACTTTCCTTCCCCACAAGCTCCTAAGTACTCAGGGCAAGCCAGGGCCCACTTGCTCCTGCTATGACGACTTTGCTCATCCTCCCAGGCTTCACTTTTGCAAGAGGCAACTTTGAAACCACAGCACCAGTGCCTGCCCCCATGGGTGAGATTTTCTTAGTAACCTGAGGCCGTTGAGGTTTTTGCATATGAACTCAAACTAATGGTTCAGATCCTTAAGACTTGGTCCTGGTCCTAAAGGCTGTTTCTTTTACTCCACTCAAAAGAAGGGAGGCAGAGAAGGCCTTAGCCCATGATTCCCTTCCACAGTGCCTCCCACTCCAGAGCATCCCACTCTGGTGGCATTCTTGTAGGAACTGCCACCTTTGGTATAAGGACTGAGAAGTCAGACCATTCACCCCTTCACCCCTACCCTAGCCTAAATGCCTGAAGTGTGAGTCCTTTTCACCCTCTGTAACATGGATGTGATAATGAAGATAACAAGGTGACTGCCACTGTCAGTTGACCCTCTCTGCTCTTCCAACACCCTGTGTTCGGCATCTGGTAAGCCTTCTAGACTGGCAGATTCCCCTGGTCTCCTAAAATCCTTAGCCTCCCAGAGACTTGGTGGAGTCAGGGAGAGATAAGAGCACAGCACCCAAAAGTGGCTTTGTCTAACTGTTGCCTACTCACCTTTGAGAGGTGATAGAGGGTGGCACAAGGTAAAAGAACCCTGCATACTGCTCCTCAGAGGCAAAGCTCTGTTGACCTGGTGAGTCCTGCAGCGCAGGTAGACACAGTTTATATTATTGGCTGCCAAGAGCTTTGTGACTAACAGGTTACACACACACACACACACACACACACACACACACACACACACACACACACTTTTGTGACCTCAGGTACATAAAATTGAATTTGTCACAATTTTTGGTTCTGTCATATTCATCATTAGTCCACATTTGGCCTCTTTTTAAGCATTTTGATAGTTAGGCCTTACTTTTATAATGTATTAGGTACCTTCAAACCCACCAGGAAACCAAAACCTGAACTTGACAATAACCACCATCCAACCATATGGTACCCTTGGCTAACACATGCCCTGCCTTCCCCACCCCAGTGACCATTGCTCTGAATGCCAGCTTCATCATTCTTCTGGTACCCTTTTAAAATATTTACTTTGTATCCGTTTCCCTTAAGATAATTGCTTTTCTTTCACATTTTAAATTTATTAACATCTGTAATGCTGAGTGGGATTTTAGGAATATCTTTCTCTTGGTATTGTATTGCTAGTATCCTCCATATTGATGTGTGTAGCTGTAGTACCTTCTCTTTAACTGCCTATATATCCGTCTTTGCAAATATACCAGAGCATACACTGGCTACTCTCTTTAATGGGCATTTGAATGTTTCCAGTGTTTTCCTTGTTTGTTTTTCTGTGCTTTGGTATATTATATTATACTTTTTGCTACTGTGAACAGTGCTGCTATAAGCATTCTTTTCCATGTATTCTTTTGAATACATGCAAGAGTTTCATATATACTCAAATGCAGACTTACCAGATCATAGTTTATGGGAATGTTCAATTTTAAGAGATGATGACAAAGTGTTCTCCAAAATTATTATACTATTTTACTCTCATACAGCAATGTTTAAGATATCCTATGTATCTACATTCTTTCTAATACTTGGCATTGTCATTTTTTACATTTTTACTTACTGAATAGGTATAGCATGATAACTCCATGTAGTCTTGATTTGTGCTTCTCTGAACTCTTAATGATGTTGAACATCTCTTTGTATGTTTAGTGACCATATGTATTTTTTACCTTTGAGATGCCTGTTCAAGTCTCTTTCCCATTTTCTATTGGCTTTTTTGTGTTCTTCTTGTTGAATTATAGAAATTGTTGACATATCTTTGATAGCAGTAGTCCTTTGTTGGTTAATATCTCCCACCCTACCCCATCACGTTATATTACCAAGGTTTTCAATTCTGGTTATGATAGATATTGCCCTCACACCTTTTTTCTTTCTTTCTTTCTTTTTCTTTTTTTACTGTTTATTTTAAAACCACAAACTTTACCACAGTTATGTGTCATCATTACTTCATTTATCTCCGTCAGCATCTCTTGGATTTTTCTCTCTTCTAGCTTAAACTTGTCATCTAAAACTGTCTTCTTCATGAGTCTTTTTATGGCAAATCATCTGAGGCCATATGTGCCTGAGAATATTTTTATCATGCTCTCACATTTGAATGACACTTTGGCTGGATATAAAATTCTAGGTTTTAACTTATTTTTCTTCGATAAATTAAAAATACAACTCCATTGTCTTTCTGTATCCCATGTTAATCTGATTCTTGTTTCTGTGATCTGTTCTTTCTTTCTGGAAGCTTCCCATGTCTTTTCATTTTCTTCAATATTGTTAAACTTCACTAGAATGTACCTAACTTACAGATGTTCTTCATCTGTATAATATATCATAATACCTCACAAAATGTTGTGAGGATTAAATAAATCACCTGTATAAAGCACATAGAACAATGACTACCAAGTAGTAAGCACTAAATAATGGCAGCTGTTGTGTTATAATAATTTACATCCATTTGTATAGTTTTTTTGAGCCATTGTTATAACCTCTGCCTTTACTTGCTCTTTGACCTTTAATTACCCAATAACACTCTAATGTAGGAGAAGGAAAAGAATATGTAAAGTGTGAAACCAGTTGTTACCAATTCTAGTGTCAAGAGAATTGATATTATTGGTTGAAGTGAAATTTGTGTATTATCAGTGAATGATTTATCTGCTATTCTTATTCATATAGCTGTACCATAATAAAGGTGTGTGATGTTCCTGTTTAAATTTCCTATTTAAGAGAACTTGTATTTTCAGTGGATTTAGAGTAATGCTTTTTTCCCGATCAGTAATAAAGTTATTTTTATAATTGTAAAGTCTTTGTCTATTAATTCCAAAATCTGGGCAACTATGAATCTGTGTTTATTTCTTGTTTTTTCTCTTGATTTTCGTTAGTATACTATCTGTTCTAGATGCAACATTGTAGAGGCTCTAGAGTTTGTTATTTTCCTCCAAAGAGTATTTAGTTGTTCTTGCGGGCAGTTACATTTATCTTTGTAAGTTTGGCTGTAGGACTGATCTCTTTTGGCTTTGCTCTTAGTTCTGAGGTGTGGCTCTTAACCCTGAAATGTGGTTTGTTTGTGAAGAGCCCCAGACATGATCAAGCCCTCTAGTTTGGCAGGACTTGATCTCTCTCTCTATCTTCATATTAGCAAGCAGATGTTAAAACTCTCTGCTCAACATTTTTAGCCATTTGGCTGTCCTCCACAGAGATTCTGGGAGTTTTGTCCTCTGTGTGTCCCCTTCAGGAGCCAGCCTATGACTTAAGGAAAGTTTGCGTGCTCATTTTGGCTTCCTCCTTCCTAAGGCTTTTGTTCACAATTTCCTGGCAGTCTAGAATCCTTAGCCCAGTAAGACTGAGTGCTTTTAGTTGAGTGCTACCCTTGTGTGTTGTGTGAATTGAGGAGCACCCCTGAGAAAAGCCAAATATAGGTGACTCTTCCAGAGTTATTCATTTTAAAGAATCTTAGCCCTTCCAGAGTTATTCTCTTTTGTAAGGATCATAGCCCTTCCAGCTTCTTCCTACATTTGTTTGTTCTTTGGTATTTTCAGATAGTTGTGTTTTTTTAATATTTTGTCCAGGGCTTATTATTATTATTGGCAAATGGATTAGTCTAATACAAATGATTCTGTCATTACTGGACTCCAGAAATACCAATCAATAAGCACATTATGGACAAAAAACAACAAAATAGCATGGTTTGCATGGGACTCAGATTCAAAGATGCATTTCCTGAAGATCATTTTTATCCACCGAGAGATTCTGATGTGCATGGGTAGCTGTAGGAGCTACATGTGTCTGAGCGTGTAGAGTGCAGAGGTGCATGGCAGTGGGTGGGCAGGGTACCTACAAGTGTAACTGGCAGAGAGATCTTCTCAGAAGGGAGCTGGCTGACTGGGTGAAGTTCTAGGCCACTGGACACTTGATGCCCATGGGAGAGGGCTGCTGTCTGGCAGAGGGCAAACATGGACTCACTTCTTTGGCTCTTTGAATGATAAAACACTGACTACTGTAGCCGCAACCAAGAATATAACTTCCACTGTGCTGGCTGAGCTGGGCATTGCTTCTGGAGGCAGTGAGTATGTCTGGCAGTCATGTTCAGGGTCCAGGACAGCCAGCTCGGCCTCCCTTTACCTTGGAGGGCTGCAGAAGTGAGTTTACCCTACAAGCACTGTCTTCACAACCTTGACTTGTGATCTTTCTGGTTCTGGGTCTTTCTGATCCTCTTTGTCTTGCTATCATCCTCCTTATCCCCCTCTTCCTCCCAGCTCTCCCGGACCTCACAAAAGGCTGCTTCCATTTCTCCTATGAACATAGCCTGGTCCTTGTACTGCTCCTCTCCCCTGGGCTCAGTGTCCTTCTCCAGGCTTCCTCTGTTTCTTATTTCCAACCATTGATACATGGAAGTATATTTTGTAGATATGAGTACTTGCAGTACCTGGCACTGTGTTTTTTTTGTTTTTTGTTTTTGAGTTGGAGTCTCACTTTGTCACCCAGGCGGGAGTGCAGAGGCACACTCACAGCCACCCCAGGGTCAACCTGCTGGGTTCCAGTGATCCTTCCGCCTCAGCCTTCCAAGTAGCCGGGACTACAGGTGTGAGCTACTGCACCCAGCTAATTTTTTTTTTTTAATTGTAGAGACAAGGTCTCGCCAAGTTGCTCGAGCTGGTCTTGAACCCGCGGGCTTAGGCAATCCACTTGCCTCGGCCTCCCAAAGTGCTGGGATTACTGGCTGAGTCATCAAGCTCGGCCAGCACTGTGTTTTTGAGGAGTACTATTTTTTCTTAATTTTATTTTTTATTTTATTTTATTTTTTTAGAAAGCAGGATTTATTGAGAGGACAGAAAAACTCCCATAGCGGGAGGGGACCAGAAGAGGTTGCTCTGTTCTTACTTTTAAAAGCAAGTGAATTAAACATTTTGCTTTTCTCCTCCTAAAACTTCTATGTTGCCTTTTTACTCTACGTTACCTTGATTCTGTCCTGCTGTGTGCCAGTAGTCCTGACAGAAGGAGAGAGATGGTTTCCTCCCTCCTGTTAGTCACGCACGTTAGAGAAGGTCTGGCTGGCTCCACTCTAGCTCCTGAGAGCGGATTTGCCTCAGATGTGAAGTCTCTCAGCTCTGACTCACTGGATTTTATGATAATGAAAATGATATAACTGATTTGCATTTCTTTTGTTTGGCTTGAGGCTATCCATTCATTATTCCTCCAACAGTCTCCTTAGCTCACTTTCTTAAGGAAAAAACCATGAAAAGTCCAGTCCACGTCAGTGTTTAGTTTGGAAGCTTAGTTTTACTAACCACCTCAGTACTCCTCTCCGGGGACTGGGCTTCCCATGACTGCAGACTGGTTTCTTTCCTTTCTCCTGACAGCTAACTGTTGCAGCTCCACAGTCTTGCACCTTAACAAGGTGGCATTGAGCTTTTCTTCACAAATCTAAAAATCATGAGAAATAAGAAAATCTGAGTGTGTAGTCCCCATCCCCACCTTTAACTCTTACCTTTTTCTGCTGGCCTGTCGCACTTTCTTTTTGGCTATTCCATTCGTATTGTTCACGTTCTTTTCTTTCTCTGCAGGTTTTGCATGCAGAAATGTGTCAGTCTGGTGCCTGGAGTCACACTGGATTTGATAGAAAAGTAAGTAAGATTTTTAAAGCTCTTGTGGCTCTCTGGATCTGATGGATTTCTTTTCCCTTTTGAAGGTTCTTGGTCCTTGGTACTTTCTGTCAACATGGGCATGTTCCCCTTTCATGTGGATGTGTTCTTTTGTTCTCTGATTAAGGCCGTATTTCTGATTGTTACACTGGGACTTAGTGCATGAGATAACCAAACATGGGCCATATGAAAAGAAAATAATAAAAAGCTGAATTCCTTTGAACATTTAAAGATACTCCAGACGTTAAGCCAAAGCAAGAACGTCCACGCATACAAATCTTTTCTGCCTCCACTGACTGAAGTAGCTGGATCACAGCTTAGCTTTTATCTTATTTTCTTAAACTTTCCCTTGGATATTCTGTAACTGTCTCCCTCCCCCCACCCATTTTTACTCTCTTAGGGCAAACCAATTTCAGGAGCTGAATATGAAATGATGAGGTGTAGGCAGATTTCTTTTATGAAGCACTTGACTGCCCTTACCTCCATAATCCCTCCATGTCCATTGGCCAACTTGTCTGTCTCTCACTTTGATATCTTAGGCTCTGAAATAATATCTTGTGACCCTACACTTGGTGTGCATGGTTTTGTTTTGTTTGTTGTTTGTATGTGCATGTGACTCATCTTGATCATCCTGATTCATCTAGACAGTATGGAAGATCCATGGAGTTATTGTAAACCCTTCTGCTCTGAACCTATTTATTCGAGAATTAGCATACAAGGTAATTACTTTCTAAACAATATATAAAACCATAAGTTAAAATAGCTATGACCTGAATTTATTAAGTTAGATGGGAAAAGCAAATCTACTTCTAAGTTTCTCTTAGAAACTTCACTTGCCTTGTGTACCAGGGAGTATATGGCTATTATGCCTAAATGTTCACCAGTAGGGCACAATGACATCATTGTGGTACATCCCTACAGTGGAATGTGGCTACGTGCAAATAGGAAGAAGGCGGTAGCCATACTTGTGCTGATGTGGATCTATCATCAGATATGTTATTATGTAAATGATATAGCAGAATGCTAAGAGGATCTCTAAGCAGTGTGTACTCTGTTTAAGTGTAAATACACATTTTTTTTTTAGTCAGTGTGTTACTCTGTTGCCCAGGCTAGAGTGCCACAATCATGGCTCATCTGCAGCCTGACCTCCTGGGTTCAGGCAGTCCTTCCGCTTCAGCCTCCCAAGTTGCTAGAACTGTAGCTGTGCACCACCATGCCCTGCTAATTTTTAAAAATTTTTTGTAGAGACAAGATTTTGCTATGTTGCCTAGGCTGGTCTCTAACTCCTGGACTCAAGCAATTCTTCCACTTTGGCCTCCCAAAGTGCTGGGATTACAGGCGTGAGCCACCATGCCCAACCCCACATTTTTAAAAAGCATAGTACGATGCTCATGGAGTTTACTCTGGATAAGAAAGTGGAATTTGAAAAAAGGAGAAGAAAGAGCAGTGTTAAGGGACTTTGACTTTTTTCCATCTTATTTAATTTTTCAATAGAAATGTAGGCATGTAAGTTACATATGTAAGTAAATTTAAGAGAATCAACAAAATATACTGAGGATACCTTCAAACAATTCACATCTGAAGAAGTCATGGGATGGGTCTCTGTGTTTGTCTACTTCCAGATGCTCTGTTCACAGCACAGTGGAGAGTTATGACAAAAAAGAACTTGTGCCCCACGGTCTATACCAGCAGGATGCATGGAAAGGCTTGGCTGGCCCTCTGCTCCACAGTGGATCTTGGTTACCATAAAGCCAGCCCCCAGTGAACAGTGGGCAAGAATCTTTAGTTTGAAAGGCCATGTCGGCCATGGCAGGGTGTGGGTCTAAGTCACTGATGGCTCGAGGGTACTGGCAAGTGGCTCTGAGCATCCAGGGCTGTGCAGACAGTGGCTGAGAACCCATAGGAAAGCTGCATTCCTGGAGTTAAACATTTCTTCCTTGGTCAGAGCAAATAGGAGAATAGGGGGTCATCTGGCCTGGGGCAGATGCAGTGGGGAAAGTGAGGGCTCTGTGCCACACAGAGCACATGTGACTCACCAGGGGCTTATGTACCCTGTGTTCACAGCAGTCAGCTCTGGTGCAGATTCCAGATTCACTCCTCCTACATCACCATCCCCACCTCTTGGTGTATGGCTAGTACAGACTGGTAACCAGTTGTCGGCTTGTTTTTTCAGCAGTTGGTGTTGGGCACATGCTGTGGCCCAGCACACACATTTGCTAATTCTCAATTCTCTAATGGCGAGTGTTGGAGGGCCTGGTGGTAGATGATGAGGAGAACCAGCAGTTGACCATGGCGGCACATGGGCTATCTACGTGGCATACTGTCACCTTCCTGTCTCCTGCGTGTACTTCTGCTCTTGAGTGCACACTCATTGTTGGTAATCAGGACACCAGGGCTGGTGGTACATGGGCTCACTGGCAGACAAGGGCTGAGTGGCACAAGTTCCACGTCTTCCCTTTTAAAGAGTCCCCCTAGTTTGCCTACCTCCCAGTCAGGCTTCCACAGCTCTCTCTGGAGATTTGAGAGCTGCTGTCCCCTGTTCTAAGCCAGGCTTCTGGTCCTACAGCATAGACACCTAGAAGGACTGTGGCTTAGAAAACCATATACAAAGCTAAACAGTGTAATCCTTGAGAGTCATCACATGGAAAGGAATTTTTAAAAACAAGAAAATACAAGACTAAATGATCTGTCCTGCCCTCCCAATCTGTTTGCTTTGGTTCATTGATGAGATTTCAGTTTTGCAAAGCTGATCCATTAGAACTCCATATACTAGTCACTGCTATGCTCTTTCTTTGGGAGTTTTATTTCGTCTTGTTTTCTTAGAGAACTCTATTACCTATATCTTATATTGTCTCATATCTGTATAGACACACACAGGTTGAGTATCCCTAATCTAAAAATCGGAAATCTGAAATAGTCCAAAGTCTGAAACTTTTTGAGTTACCGACATGATGCTCAAAGGCAGTGCTCATTGGAGCATTTTGGATTTTCAGAGTAGGGATGCTTAACCAGTAGGTATAATGCAAATCTTATAAAATCTGAAAACATTCAAAACACTTCTGATCCCAAGCCTTTCAGACAAGGAATACTCAACTTGTGTGTATATGTTAATATGTCATTTCTTAAATAAGCTACATTCATTAAAATTTTAGCAGGGTTATGTATTACCATAGCTAGGTTGCTTTGTTGGCTTGTACAGGCAGTTCTTGGTTTTTAGCATTTTCTTGTTTGATTGGTTGTTTTGCCTCCCTCTGTTTCCAAGTCTCCTGCGATTGTGGACAGAGCTGCACCATTCTTTCTCCTCAGCTGGGCAGCACTGGAGCAGAAGCTCTGCTCCGACTTCCGTCTCTGTGCAGGACAGTGTCCTGTCTTCGTCCTGAGTGGTCTGGGCCTGCTGTTCCATCCCCTCCTGGTCACTTGTGACTGTGGCTGTTCCAGATGGCCCTCTGCTGATGTTTATTGAGCCACATGTACTCAAACAGCATCACATGTCCCGAGTCTCCAGAGTAAAGAGAGCTGTAAAAAAATCACCTAGCAGGTTAAAAAAAATTTGTGTTAAGTTATTAGTCAACCCCCATCCCCCTTATTTTACTGAAAAGAAATCTAACATTCATTCAGTTCAGCTTCCCAGGTAACATTTTCCTCCTGTTAGTGGCAGGGCTAGCCTAGAGGCCAGATCTGTGGACAATCGATCAGTGGTCCCTCCCACCACACTTTGGCCCTACCTTGACCAACACTTTGGTGTCAGAACAGCCAGCCCCAGTCCTGTTCCTTTTCAAACTTAAAATATGCACAACAACATGACAGTCTAAGTATGATCCACAAAAGAAAAACATCAGTAAATTGAACTTGATCCAAATGTAAAATATTTACTCTCTGATGAAAGACATTGCTAGTAATGTGAAAATACAAGCTATAGACTTGGAAATAGAATTTGTAAATCACATATCTGACAAAGAACACTTGTATGCAGAATGCATGAAGACATCTCAAAACTCAAAAATAAGGGGGAAAAGTAATTCAAAAATAGATAAGACCCTTGCCTTACTAAGCTATGGTATGGCCATATGCTCTTTGAGCTATGGCCGGGCCATGTTTCCTGGCTTTGGCCCTCTCCCCTACCTTGGGGAGGTGAATCTCCTCTTTCTCTCTCTAATTTACTTTTTAAATAAACTATATTTTCTAATGTAAAAAAAATACAAGAGATATGAAGAGACATTTTACCAAAGAGGATTAAGGATGACAAATGTACACATGAAAAGATGCTCAAAATCATTAACCACTAGGTAATGCTAACTAAAACCACAATGAGATATCACTACATGCCAGTCAGAATGGATAAAATGACACAACTAAATCTGAGAGGATGTGTAAAACTCTCATACTTACTGGTGGAAGTGCAGAGTGGTGCAGCCATTCTGGAAGAATTTGGCAACTTCCTATAAATTTAAATATGCCTTACCATATGACCCAACATTCCTACCCCTGGCTGTATAAATTAGAGGTCCAAAATCTTATGTTCACACAAAAACCTGTACATGAATGTTTGTAGTAGCTCTATTCATCATTGCCCAAAACCAGAAACAACCAAAATATCCTTCACAAGGGAAATGAATAAAGAGGTTGTGAATTTCATACAATGAAATTCTGCTCAACAAGAAAAAGGGATAGACTTTTGGTACACACAACAATAGAATGGTTCCCAGAAGCATCAAGTCTGTCTCCAAGAGTGGCGTGCAGTCTGATTCCATTCCTGTGACATTCTGGGAAAGACAGAACATGAGGTCCAGAACAGATCAGTGGTAGTCGGAGATTAGAGACGTAGAGAGTGTGTGGCTAGGAAGGGTTAGCAGGGGGGACTTCAGGGGTGATGGAGTGTTTTGTGTCCCGATAGTGATGTGGTTCCACAAATCTATACATGTGTTATAGTCTGTAGAACTATACACCAACAAAAGTCATTTTGCTATTTGGCAATTTAAATACAATTAATATATAATGTGGGGAAGTAGGAAAAAAAAGCACCATGCAAGAGTGCAGGCCAAGATGACTGAAGGCGCAGCAGGGCAGTCCCGCGTGGATAACCGGTGATGGGCAACCCAAGCAGCAACGAAGTTGAAGTGAAGGCCAGGATCTGAGAGAGGACATGGCTTTGCTTCTGTGAAGCTGTTTCTTGGGAAGATGATCTCACTCTCATTATTAAAACCAGATTTAATCAGGATTGAAAGAGAGACTTAATACCCTTCCACCTATTGTAATAAGATGTCAGTATTTTTTGTCACTCTTTTCTTAAATCATGATGTTGGAGTTTGCAGCCACTAGTGCTCTTCTCAGAGACAGTAGTCACTCCTCCCTCCCCTCCCCAGCACTAGATGCCTTTCTTAGCTAGTGATATTATAACTCCTGAAGGTTAATTTAGATTGTCCCCTTCTTCCATCTCCCCTTTTCCTGTGCCAAGCGATGGTACAAAGTTGGTTAAATACTAAAGGTTTGTGTTTTAAATTTGATAAGATAGACATAATTAACTGTCATTAACAGTAGGCAGTTTTCAAAATGCCTCCTGATTAAGGACTGGGGTACGAGGAGGGTGTGGGCTTTGGAGTCAGAGTGACATCCTCTGAGCCACACATGCTAGACACCTGCGCACTTCTGGATCTCTGCTGTCCTGCAGAAGGGACACTACTCAGTCTGATTGAGGAGCCAGTGGTACTGAGGGCCTTCCGCCTGACAGGGCCTCAGCTCTTGGTCCATGTCTACCACCCGACAGACACCTCTGCCCTCTTGGCCCTTCCCAAGAGCTGCAGCTGGGCTGACTGCTGATACCACTTTACATTTCTAAAGTTCTTTAGATCTCAGATAAAGGAATAAGAGAACTTTAGGTTTCAGATAAAGAAGGAAAAAGTCCTTTTCTGCACCTCTTGCACCTGCCATCAGATGAGGAGACTCTGCAACATTGTGTGCCCAAGTTAGAAGGAAATGATCATGGCATCAGAGAGGCTGTTTTCAAAAGCCTATAGTCAGCAGTTCCCCTATTGGGAATATACCCAGAGGAATTCAAATCATTCTACAAAAAAGATACCTGTACACATATGTTTGCTGCAGCTCTAGTCACAATAGCAAAAACATGGAACCAACCATGCTGCACATTGAAGCTGGACTGGATTTAAAAAATGTGGTACATATACACAATGGAATATTATCCAGCCATAAAGAAGGACAAACATATGGACTTCACAGCAACTTGGATGTGTTTTGAGTCGATCATACTCAGTGATCTGTCTCAGAAACAAAGAACAGAGTACCTTATGTTCTCACTCATAAGCAGACCTTGAACAATTATCATAATATTATAAGAAAGGTATTGACAGTAGTGGGAAACTGCCAGGGGAAGAGGGGAGATTGACAGTTGAGGGAAACTGTTAGGGGAGGGAGGGGACACTTCATCAATAAGGGTACCTGCATAATCAGCGTTTGTATACCTAACCATGAATTGTACCCCACATCTTTGAAATTTAAAAAAAAAAGCCTGTAGTTGAGATTAGTTGGTTTAACAATCATTTTAGAAACCTCAGTCTTTATTGAAGATAATTTTTTCTTAATGTTTTTCATAGTTACCAAATCATTTCTCAGGGGATAACTTTAAGGTGTGTTGATTTGGGTCTGAGTCATTGTTCTCTAAATATAGTTTGATAAAAAGTACCTACTTTAAGCCGGGCTCGGTGGCTCATCCTGTAATCCCGTGCCTTGGGAGGCTGAGGTGAGTGGATTGCCTGAACCCGCGGGTTCGAGACCCGCCTGGGCAACTTGGTGAGACCTCATCTCTACAATAAATCAAAAAATTAGCCGGGCGTGGTAGCGCGCACCTGTGGTTCCAGTTACTCGGAAGGCTGAGGCGGAAGGATCACCTGAACCCAGCAGGTGGAGGCTGCGGTGGCTGGGAGCGGCCACTGCACTCCAGTCTGGGTGACAGAGTGAGACTCCAACTCAAAAAAAAAAAAAAAGTACCTACTTTAGTATAGTTCAGTTGAAACACACACAAAGCAACACTTGCAGCTTAAAATGCCACATTGCTGCTCTCTCTTACCTTGGCAAAGGTTACATTGAATATGAGTGACTGAACGATATTTATTTTTATGCCAGGACAAATTCCGAACTTCAGAATTATACAGCCCTAGGAGAAACCTAGAGTTATACTCCAGAAGCTACCTGGCCACAGCAACCATTGACTCTACTGTTGAGTGGATATAGGTTTTTAACTTTCACAGCTTGAGAGATTTCTCCACTTAAAATGCTATCATTGTATTTTTTTTTAATTTTTAGGTTTTTTTCCCCCAAGTATGCTTACAGTCTCATAAGTAGAAAGATTTTCAGTAAGTAGATTTGATTTTGCAGTTACAAAGCGAAGCAGAAAATGCAACACATTTATGTTTAATAGGGTCTATTCTGCTGTGGTTTTTTAATTCACATGTTGTATTACCTACTTTATTATCATTTTCTAGAGATTTCTTCTCAAAATATGTTGTTGGTTGCAGTGAGCTCTATGGCTTAGACCTTTCTGGAACTGTGTTTGGTCTCAAGCCTACCTCTCCACTACCATGAGGCCACCTCCTTTTCTCTACTTGGGATACCATCAGGATATGTTAATTCACTGTAATGTTAACCTACGGATCACTGACAGTAGATCCACTCGGAAAGTCATCATAGGGTATAGCTCAGAGCCAAACAAATTATTTTTGAGTTTCACAACTCCACTGACTGCTACGACTGCTGTACTCCAGGCAATTGAAGTTGAGTTCCCCTCATTTTGTCAGCGATGTACTCATTGTGTGCCTGACCCGGTGCATAATGCTGAGACTCATGTGCCTGAGTACGAGACTCCCCAGCATACTCTAGGGTGCACTATCGCCAGCATGCCCCTGGGCAAGGGAGTCTCCACCCTGACACAGCAGCCCAGAGGTCATCCCCTGGAAAAGGTGCTGGACCAGCTTCCTCCTTCCAGTGCTGTGTGTGTGATAGGGCCTGTGGAACGTCCCCCAGACACTGAAAGGGAGCTGTGTCTGGTCTCCTTGTCCATGCCTTGTGGAAGGATACTGTGGGTTGGGCTCCCATACATCACAGCACAATGCCGCTGGGGCCATGGCATCTTCTAGGGTGACGTCTGACACACGCAGAACCTTTTGAGTTTTGGTGGGTTTTTGGGGTTTTTTTTCCCAAAATTTTCCTAAAAATCAGGTGGTCAAAAAATGGTTGCTTGCTCCTCCTTGGGTGGGTTCAAAATAATTATTCCCAGGCCGGGTGCAGTGACTCGTGCCTAAAATCCCAGCACTTTGGGAGGCTGAGGTGGGAGGATCACTTGAAGCCAGGAGTTTGAGACCACCCTGAACAACATAGTGAGACTTTATCTCTGCAAAAAAAATTTAAAAAAATTTACTGGGCATGGTGGCACATGCGTATAATCCCAACTACTCAGGAGACTGACACAGAAGAATCACCCAAGCCCAGGAGGTCGAGGCTGCAGTGAGCCGTGATTGTGCCAATACACTCCAGCCTGGGTGACAGAGTAAGACTCTAAGTCAAAATAATAATAATAATTCTTTCCAGACTTGGGGGTTAATATTTGGAGTGTCACCATATGTCCCCTGCCTCAGAGTCAGCAGGAGGATGCTCTTTCCTGAAGCCACCTTCTTCCCAGCTACTGTCACAAGTAGGAGCAGCAGGGCTGTGGTCTTTAAAGCAATCCTGGGGTATATGTTCGCCTTGCCACAGGACCAAGACAAGTAGGAGCAGAGGCACTGCCTCTCCCCAGGTAGCACAAGTGATTAAAAAATTTATAAGTAACTGTGGAATATTTCAAAATGTATAAATTTTTGAATAGTTGAGAGATTTTAATAAAAGTATGTGCATGATATTGACAAAGCTGTCAGAATGGGTGCTGGATGAGGTTTCAGAGAACTGTGCTGTTGGTTGGGTGATGTGCCCATGTGTCCCTGCACACTGTTACCATTCTCCTTTCCAAGAGAGATGGTCCAGGTTCTCTGAGTCACATCTACATTAAAACTGACAGAGGGCATCCATCACTCTGACTTCTGTGCTGGTGTGAACTCCCTGGGGAGAGTATTTGCATTGCTGTCCCTTTCCCCAAGTCTCTCTCAGGCAGGATGTGGCCTTGAGTGCAGAGCTGCAAGAACCTACCTGGGCGTCCAGTGTAGTTCCTTGGATGAGCTGACCTTGGATCCAGCTTCATTGGGGAGAATAACTTGTTTTAATTGTAGTTGAGGGCCTAACAAAAATGGGCTCTTTTGCTCAGTTCCTTAGTCTCATTTCGCTGATTTTTAGCAGTTCATTATTTTGAACAAAATTCTAAGCACTATAGATTGGGGGGAGGTGGAAACCCCATCAACAACAAAGCACCTCAGTAAACACTTAGGTGATATCTAGAGCAGTGCATGTTATGAATAGATTATGTGGATAAACAGATGTCGGGAAACCAGGAAATACACATGCGTAAAATTTGCTGGGTTTAACTTGATCTGCGATTGATTTTTGCTGGCTTTTGAATGATTCTGAGCACTTAGCTTTTCATACAGTTTTGTTCTTTCATTCCAACTCACTACATAGAAAACTCTTGCCCTTGAGAATACCTCTGTCACTACCAAGTGGGAGGACAGCTTTGTTCCTGTGTCCCACCTGACTAGTGGATGAGTCATACGATGCAGATGAGGCAAGGAGAATAACAGGCCTGTGTTGTTGAGTTTTGTTTTCCTCAAGCTTAATGATCTGCAAAAAGTGAAAACATATCTATCTCATGCTTCATGCACCTCCTCCTCTTCCCCGTGGCCCTGGTTCATACATGTGAAGGCTGGTCCTGATGTGGTCCAGCATGGTCATGCTGTGAACATCAGTGTTTGGCACGCATGGACCTGGACAGCAGGCATGTGTCCTGTGCTCATGTGTTGGTGCCCACTGCACCCTCAAAGGGGGCATCCTTGTCGTACAACGCCTGGCCGTTAGTGTGTTGAGGTCTGCACGGCCAGAGCTCCCTGGAATCACAGCATCAGGGGTTAACATGGGTGTTCTGCTGAATGATGCGATGTTGCCCTGCTGAGTGCCCAGCAGGTGACCTTGTAGCCGAGGGACCTCTGCAGAAAGCCTCAGGATCCAGCTGTCGTGGGACTTGGAGGCTGAGGGAGGCACAACACACCACTTCTGTGCCCTTAGTAAGGTCTGACTTTTGTGACCTGGCCTTCTCGCCATCTGAGTGAGTTAGATGGCACAGTGTCTTCGCTGCCCCCAAACAGTGAGAAATCCACCCCAAATCATATCATTATCCTCTTGTTTGCCAGCACTGGAGAAATGGAAAAGGTTCATACTTTAGAATTGCATGATATATATAATATATGATAAACGTGGTTTATTTCAAACAGCTGCCTTGATGCAACTGCTCAAAATAAAGTTTCCTTAGGATGTCAAATTTTAACCCATTCCTAGCTTTTGCCACCATTGTCAGATGCACACAATGTGTTGTTTAGCATTTTAACACAAGACTGGAGAGAAGATACAGCAGTGTGTATATAATTATTTAGCAGTCTTTAAAACTAGGGAAGGAATTTGTTTTCTAATTAAGCTGCTGTGTCTGGAAGTAAATTATAGTGAACCTTCTTCAAGCTACCCCCCCAGTTTCTAATTATCTGCGCTAACCTGGCAGCCTGATGAATAAGCCTGTTGCTGCTGCAGTACATATTTATATTCTGAATCCTTTGAGAGAGTGGCAATAAGATCCATGCTTGGAAATTAAGGGATATTTTTCAGCCCTGAAACAAAGTAATGAAATGCTTTTAAACAGTGCTAGAAATATTAGGGTACTCGGAAGGCTCCAGGGAACCTGTTCCATGAGGCTGTTAGTTAGTATTCTGATCACTGGAGGCTCAAAGCGTACCCAAAAATTATTCATGATTAACATTGATTGTGTAAACAGCGTATTTTTAATCGCTAACAATCCGGTATTGTGAATAAGTGAGTGGCTGTGTCCCACTGCTTCAGCAGTGTGAGCAGTCTTACACCTTGTGGAGCCTGCAGCCCTGCATCTTGGGTTTGACTCTGGCTTGGAAACCTGAAGCATTTTGCTAACCTATCTCTGGTGTTCGTGTGTGAGAACCCTAGGGGTACTGTGAGGAAAACGTAGGGAGGTACAGGAGATTGAGAATATATGGTGATCCAATGCCTTTGGTTGGCAACTAGGAATGATAATTACAGGGAACATGTACTGAGCACCTGCAGTGTCCCAGGTCCCATTAATGGCTTTTTATGCATTACGTCTGTTAATCCTCCCTAGAGTCCTCCAAAGGTAGGTGCGGCTATTATCTATCTTTTAAAAGATGGGGAAACAGAGGTACCGAGCAGGCAAGTAGGCTAACCCAGGGTTGCACTGCTGGAACAAGCTGAAGCAGGGATGTGTCAGGCAACCCACTCTGGAGCCCCACGGCTGTAATGAGCTGTTGCCTTCCCCTCTGCATGCACATGGGCTCCTGGGGGAGCCTGGGCAGAGGGTCTGTACAGGGCTGGCAGCCACACTCTCATCACAGGCACAGTGGCTGTGATTAGAATTTACTCCGCTGTCGAGTCAGAGCCATACACATGGATTATGTTTGAAAGGAAAACTATCAAAAGATACCAGTCTTGATTCAAAAAGTACCTTTCTTCCCAACATAAATATATGATATTGGCTGGTTGGAAGTGAAAAATCAGTAATTCATTAACGTCTGCCAGTCACTGATGAGTAATGATGCACTGGAAGCCGATTTAGAAATGAAGTGGTAAAAACAAAACCCCAAGAGATCGCCCAGTGGAGAGGCTGTGAGTAATTGGCAGAAATGTGGGAATCTGTAATGGAACCGAGTAACAGATCTTCCTGCCGCCAGCGTCAGCCGGCATTGCCTCTGCACTCTCCTGGGGGCACATGGCACCTCTTGCTCAAATCCCTCTAAGGTCAGGTGGGAGTCAGGGCACTGAGGCCCCTCCTTTTTATACACACACCCCGTCAAAGCCCCTATAGTTCATCTTTATCAGCGAGTGTGAGGAGGCTCAGGGCTGAGATGGAATCGAATGTGGGTAGCCAAGGGGAACATGAGTGGCTCCGAGGCTGCCCTGGGCTGCCTGCACGTGCACAGAGAGCTTCCATTTCCTTCACAGTGGTCCTCAAACCCTGGCCTTTGTCATTAAACAAAGGCCTACACAGCCTAGCATAGCACGCTGTCACATCTGTGGCACTCATTTCATCTCCTCACACTTGGCACCCTCCATGCCTCCTAGCATCCTTGAGAAAATGTGTGTGTCTGGGAGCCTCTCATGGCTGTCTTCGCTCTGCGGAGGGGCAGAGGGGAAGGGGTGTAGGGTACATATTGCTTTCTTAATTGAAGGCAGGCAGCCGGGCAGGAGAGGGGGAAAGGCCACTGTAGGGCTGAGCATGTGCTTCACCAGTCACCTTTGATTGTCCTTTCTGTGATGGCATTTGCTCTTTTTTTTTTTTTTTTTTTTGAGTTGGAGTCTCACTCTGTTGCCCAGACTGGAGTGCAGTGGCTGCTCCCGGCCACCGCAGCCTCGACCTGCTGGGCTCCGGAGATCCTTCTGCCTCAGCCTTCCAAGTAGCTGGAACTACAGGCATGCGCTACCACACCCGGCTAATTTTTTGATTTATTGTAGAGATGAGGTTTCACCAAGTTGCCCATGCGGGTCTCGAACCCGCGGGCTCAGGCAGTCCACTCACCTCAGCCTCCCAAGGCGCAGGATTACAGGCTGAGCCACCGAGCCCGGCTGGCATTTGCTCTTATGTAGGTGTCATCTCCTGGGGATGGCTCAGGGCCTGTGAGGACACAGTCACCCTTAGTCACATGACTGAGATGAGATTCACTTCTGATGATGCCTCTTTCCCAGATGTGTGTGTGTTTCAGCAGGCACACTGTCCCTCCTTTTTTAGTTTACCTTCTTTTTACCCTTCTTGAGGGTCTGTTGTTCAAGCTCCATCCCCCTCACAGTCTCTCTCCTCTTCGCAGTCTCTGGCCCTGGCCCTGCTCCACCTGGCAGAGCATGTGTTAGCTAGGCCTTCCTTAAACCTGTTGGTTCCTGCAGCACACAACACTCCTTGTTCCTGTCCATTGGGCCAGTGGTGATTCTAGTGTTGGCTTTGTGAAGTCCTGGAGGTCCTGGATGTCTGTTGGCTTTGCCAGTCCTCACAGCAGTTCAGCGAGTGGCTACTGATGCCATTTCCAGTGTAAACTTCTAGAAATTGAGACAAAAGGATGTGGAGGAACCTGCTCAGAGTCAAAGTAGTTGGACTAGTCGCACCCACCATCTGCTGGCTTCTGAGTGTACTCTTCTCTGCCAAATGGTCCACACTATTTGATTCTGGTCATTGTGCCACGAGGTGCCTTCAGAGAAAGGGCTCCCCATTCTGATGTATGTCATCTTCCACCTTAAAAAGCCAGTAAGTCATGCATGAGATGCCAACTCATAAGAGGGGCCTGGAGGTTCCAGGCTTCAGGGCACCCACAGACCATGCACTTGTGGCCCAAAGCATTCATTTATTCAACAAATGTGTGCTGAGGATTTGCTGTGTGTTGGGTCCTGTTCTAGACTCTGTGTAGCGATAAGATAGCTGAAGCTCTTGTTCTCATTAACTTACATTCTAGTCAGGGAAAGAAACAACAGAACATAAATAAGAGAAGTATAAAATTTTACATGCTCTGTGGTCATATGAAGTAGTGCCTGGGTGTTTCCTTGATTGAGCAGTCAAGGAAGGCCCATCTGACAGTGACACTTAACCAGCTGAGCCAAGATCAGGGGAATAGATACCAGATGGGTAGCCCTGTAGACTCTCAGCCAGACTCAAGCTTGGATTGTATTCCAAGTGCAGTCTTTGAAAGAGGAGTATATAGGTTCAGTATTTAGAATCAACCAGCTAATCTGGGAGTGCTTAGTGGGTCCACAGGGGCTTATCTGAGTCTTATTCAGACCACTGCTTTGGATTGGGAAAACTGAGGCAATTAGTAGCTTGGTCCTTGCCTAAAATGGATGTTTTGCTCCATGAATCAGTGTTGTGTTAACTGCAGTAGCTACCAAAGAGAGCAGCAGTACAAAGCCAGACTAAAGGCTTTTGTTTGCCAGAGGGAGAGTGGGACAACTGGACCCCCAGCAGGAGGCTGTCAGGGTCTCACATGAGAAGCTGGTCAAGTAGTTCTTTTGCTAGAAGAGTCTAAGAGATACTCAAAATTCTTTCCATGGATGATGATCCAAACAGATTTAGTGTGGGTGTGTATATAGCTATTGTGTCTTTTTTTTCTCTTTTTTTTAGAGACAGGGTCTCCCTGTGTCACGCAGGCTGGAATGCAGTGGCGCAATCATAGTTCATTGCATCCTTGAACTCCTGGGCACAAATGATCCTTCTGCCTCAGCCTCCCGGTTATCCAGGATTGCAGGCACGTGCCACCTTGCCCAGCTAAATTTTTTATTTATTTTATTTTTTTTTGTAGAGATGAGGGTCTCAAGCAATCTTTCCACCTCAGCTTTCCAAAGTGCTGAGATTATAAGTGTGAA
Organism: Tarsius wallacei; assembly: GCA_963574415.1. Classification (NCBI taxonomy): domain Eukaryota; kingdom Metazoa; phylum Chordata; class Mammalia; order Primates; family Tarsiidae; genus Tarsius; species Tarsius wallacei. The sequence continues at coordinate 24,554 of CAUYQG010065355.1, read as the reverse complement.
CCACCATGCTCAGCTGCCGTTGTATCTTATAGCTATTTTTGGAGGACAGAATATACCTCCCCAAAATGTAAAGGGTTGTTGAACTAAAGACGATTAAGAGGGAGCAGATACAGAACAGCTCTTTGCCCATCTTCTGTTTGACTAAAAGCAGGACATACATTTGTTTACAAAGACAAAAAAAGGTATCCTGTTCCCCCCTGCCCCCCACCTTGTGCTAGAGAGCACAAAGGCTGGCAATGAAGACAGGCCCTGGAAATGATACCAAAAGAATCTGTATTCCTAAAAAGTAGACCAAGCTTAACTGACTAGCCTTCATCTACTAGCTGTCTGCCTTCCCCCAAGTTGCTGTGCTTGGAGACTCAATGGTCCTTTCACTTTGTTTTGTCACATCTCTAAAACCTTAGTGTTCTTTGTTGAAGAAACTACCTGAGCTGGAATGCACAGCTACCTCTTTAAAAACTATGTGCTCCCTAGTAGCTAGAACTACAGGCGTGCACCACCATACCTAATTTTTTTACTTATTATAGAAATGAGGACTTGCCAAATTGCCCAGGCTGGTCTCAACCTCCTAGGCTCAGGGCAGTCCCTCACCTCTACCTCCTAAAATGCTGGGATTACAGGCAGGAGACACTGTGCCCGGTGGATGTGTCATCTCTTAACATTCTGCATGTTCATGAAACATTACACATGTTCATGAGTATGGATGTTCAAAGGGAGAAAAAATTATTCTTGTCACCCGGGCTCAGTGGCTCAGCCTGTAATCCCACGCCTTTGGGAGGCTGAGGTGGGTGGATTGCCTGAGCCCGCAGGTTCGAGACCCGCCTGGGCAACTTGGTGAGACCTCATCTCTACAATAAATCAAAAATTAGCTGGGCGTGGTAGCACGTGCCTGTAGGTCCAGCTACTTGGAAGGCTGAGGCGGAAGGATCGCCGGAGCCCAGCAGGTCGAGGCTGCAGTGGCTGGGAGCGGCCACTGCACTCCAGCCTGGGCAACAGAGTGAGACTCCAACTCAAAAAAAAAAAATTATTCTTGTCTGGGACATGTTAGGAAAGGTCTTTTGAGGGTAGTAGCATGAGTTTTATGCATCTAGATGTCTGGTCTCAAAAGACAGAGTTGATGTGGACGTGAGAAAATGAGAGGATGTGTACAGTGTGGGAGGAGTGTCTGGTCATTTTGGCCCAGGCACCAGGTACCTGGTGGTAAGAGGAGGAGCTTGCCTTCTGTTTAAAGCACACCTGCCAGGAAAACCTCAGAGGAAGAGGTAAGAATAACAACACAACCTAATTGTATTTGGAAACTTGTTTCTATGATGTCTTAGCAGATGCACTGGAAATGACAGAATTTACAACAAGGCTTGGGAGTGACCCTGGCATCTCAAAGTCTTTTAGAGACAGAAAGATCCACATCAGCTCTGGACAGTCTGGGGAAGTAGGTGGCAGTCTCTGTTAGAACAGTGGAGATGTTCTATGAAGTGGACTTCTGTGGCAGGGGACTCTGCCCTCTAGTCCTTCAAAGCTCACCTCCTCTCCTCACAGCCTCTTAAGGCCAGATTTTTGCGAAGAAACTCATGATGAGGGTGCCTCATACAGTGGAGAGGAGACATCTGGAGAGTCAGAGCCAGAAGGCAGCCAGCGCCTCAAGAGGGAAGTGCTCCCTTGAGGTTCATCTGGAGTCTGTCTCCCTTCCCCTTATTTTAGAAGCTGCTTTTCTCAAACGTGACAGGCTTTTTAGCAGCTTCTCAAAGAACTCTGCTTGGAGGAGACTTCTCCCACATGGCTCCTATGACTGTGCCTCTCAGGAAAGGGTCTGTCTCAAGATCAGTCCTGACACTGGAGAGCCCAAAGAAAGCCTGCTTTGGCAGTAATGCTTCAAAAATAAGCCTGGATTCAGGTATACTTCTGAAGGGCTTTGGAATCTGCACTATTTCATAAAAAAGAATCTGTTTCTCATTGTGTCATAAACATGTTGAATAAGCAAATGGGAAATTGCTCCTTGCCTCTCTTTGACCCCATTTCTCCCTTTGATTTTTGTTAGCAGCCTCCAGAGGGACCCATCATGTACATTGTTGTTGTTGTTGTTGACTGACTCCAGGGATGGGCAATAATCTATCATTCTGTAATAAGTTCAGTAGAAGGTGAACTGTCTCCTGTAATGTTAACTCCTGCTTATCCCTGAACTGTGGAAACCAGTACTCCTTTTCTTTTGGAATTTAAAATGCATTTTCCTACATTTATTTCACAAGTAAAGATTAGCCAAATTCTGTTCTTTGGGAGCTATTAAATGCAATAAGAAGAGATCTGAAGGGATAGCAGCACTGCGAATATAAACCATCTGATTTAGAGACTCTGAGTACAGATTTTTAAAAATCGTTAGAAAACAAGCTGCCTATGGTGGTTTTTAAAACATCAGTCAGCTTATGCAGAGGTAGAATTATGTAATTTTCTAACTTCTAATGTCTCTCAGGTACAATGTTCACCGCAAAACCATTTTGATAACCCTGGACCAATATATTCTCCTGGAGAAATTAGCAAGAACTTCATTTAAATCAGTGTTTTTTAAACTTTATGTCATGGTTGATTAGGGCTGTAAAACCAGTCTGGTAGGTCATAGCCAGCATTAAAAAAAGAAGAAAGTATCATTGTTTTCCTAGTAAGATGAATGTTCTTTGGTTTTGTTGCTTGAGTATGTATATTTATATGTCATTGTATATGTGTGTGCATTGGGTTACCATATAAAATGTATTTTTGGGGCTCACGATCAAAAAAATTTGAAAACTTCTTATTTAAATGATCATTACAATTATGTTCATTGGGAACCTGGGAATATTGACTCCCTAATTGTCTATCCTTTAGTTATCAGTGCTGAGATATCTAATGCTTACATAGTCCTTGTCTATGAACAAGATAGCTTAAATCCCTGTTCTTCCCTCAACCTAATGTTATATTATAGTTTCCTATAATCTGCCCCATTTCTAATTAGAAATATTGCTGATACATATATCTTAACTGCCTTCTCTTTTTTTAATTGAAGAAATAGTTTTAGCATGTTTTATCATTTTACTCTAAATTAAAAGCTCATTCCCTTTTATCACATGTTTTGACCTTCAGAACTATAGAACAACAGAATAGCCACGACTGATTTCACCTTCCAGGTGGAATGACTCAAACCTTTTATCAACAAGAAATGTCATACTTTATCTCTGTTAAAGAGAATGTTCTTTGGTTTTGCCTTTAGCCTTAGAGACCACTCTTTCTGGATAGTTTCATAGCTATACAACTATCTTTTGGATAGTTTGAAAAATAAATGTTTTTATTCAGATATATATTTAAGATGTACCTCTTATTAGCAATATGATGGACTTTTGTTTCATTTTGTTTTTAAATCCAGATTGGAAATCGTTGGTTTTAATTGAAATATTTATTTAGTTTGTTCACATTTAGTGTAGTAATTGACATATTTGGATTTAAGTCTGCCTCCTATTTACTTATCCCTTTTTTCCTTTAAAAAAAACTTTCTTTTTTCTCTTCCCTTGCCATCTTTTGGGTTGATTTAGCCATTTTTTTACTCCTTTCTCCTCCTCTATTGGCTTAATTTTATATTTTCTTACTACCCTTTGAATGGTTACTCTAGAGTGACTTGTTTTTTCTGTTAGTGGCCAGATAATACATGCTTTAGGCTTTGCAGGCTACACAAGTTCTCTGTCTCATAGTCTTCTTTAGTTTTGTTACAACTCTTTAAAAAGGTAAAAATCAATCTTAGCCTGTGGTCCTTACAAAAAACATGATGCTGACTGGATGCAGCCCTTGGGCCGTGGTTTTGGCAACCTATGCTTTAGAGACTACAGCATGCATCCTATTAAAGTCTAACATCAGCTAGTTCTCTTACTACCTCCCAGTTAATACAAGGACCTTAGAAACCTTTATTAATTCCATTTGCTTACCTCCTGACTCCTCTATGCAACTGATTTCATATATTTCAATTGTTTACGTATTTTTGTTTCTGTAATGGTATTACTGTTCTATAGAGTTAATATTCATTTTTATTTATCCACATATTTATTTTCTATTATTCTTTATTCCTTTCTGCATCTCAATACTTCCATCTGAGATAATTTTTCTTTCCCTAAAGAGCACCCTTTGGCCAGGCATGGTAGCTCGGTAGCTCAAGCCTGTAATCCCAGCACTTTGGGAGGCTGAGGTGAGGGGATTGCCTGAGCCCACGGATTAGAGACCACCCTGGGCAAGACATGGTGAGACCTCATATCTACAATTAAAAAAAAAAAATTAGCCAAGCATGGTAGCATGCGCCTGTAGTTCCGGCTACTTGGAAGGCTGTGGCAGAAGGATCACCTGAGCCCAGCAGGTCGACTCTGGGGTGGCTGTGAGCGTGCCACTGCACTCCAGCCTGGGCAATGGAGTGAGACTCCAACTCAAAAAAAAAAAACACCCTTTAGTGCAGATATACTAGTGAAAAGTTCTCTGGTTTTTATTTACTTGCAAATGCCATAATCTCCTCATGATTTTTTACATTTTCAAATCAACCTTATTCATATTCATTGAATAAAATGTGCCCACTTGAACTGTACAGTTTGAGCTTTGACATATCTACATGTCCATGGAATCACACCACAATCAAGATACATCCCATGTGATCCCTTGTGCTCCCTTCCAGTTAATCTCTCTCCTCACTCCCCAAGCCCAGGCAACCACTGATCTCGTTTTTCTCACTATACATTAGACTTGACTTTCCAGAACTTCATTTAAGTAGAATGATAAAGTATGTGCTCTTACATCTGGCTTCTTTTGCTCAATGAATGCCTTTGAGATGTATCCATGCTGGGTTTAGCAGTAGTTTTATCCCTTTTTGTTGTAAGAAATATCCCATTCTATATGTCACCAATTGTTTCATCTGTTGATGGACATTAGGGTTGTTTCCATTTTGGCTATTATGAACAAAGTTGCTACAAATATTCATGTATGTGTCTTTGTGTAGAAATATGTATTCATCACTCCTGGATAAATACCTATGAGTAAAATGCTTTGGTCACTTGGTAGGTGTACATTTAACTTTATGAGAAACTGCCCAACCATTTTCTCAAGTGGTTTACCATCTTTTGTTCCTACCAGTAATAAATGAGGGGGTGCCAGTTATTCTCCGTGTCAACATGTGGTGTTCTGTCTTTTAAATTTTGGCTACTCTAATGAATGTATAGTATAGTATCATATTATTTTAATTTGCATTTGCCTAAAGACTAATGATGAGAAAGCAGCTTTTCATATGCTGTTGGTCAGTAATTTATATTCTTTAATAAAGTGTACATTCAGGTCTCTTGCCAATTTGTGCTGTCTTCAAGAGCCCTTTATTTATTTTGGATACAAGTCTTTGTCATGTCTATATATTGTGAACGTATTTCCTCAGTCTGTGGCTTATGTTTATATTTTCAAAAGAGTCTTTTGAAGAACAGAAGATTTTTATTTCGATGAAGTCTGACTTAGTAGTTTTTTATGGTTTTTACTTTTCGTGTCTCACCTATGAAATCTTTGCCTACCTTAGAGTTGTGAAGATTTTCTCTTTTTCTAAAACTTCAGTAGTTTTAACTATTATGTTTAAATTTTTGATCCATTTCAAGTTAACTTTTATATCTGGGGTACAGTAGTAAGTGTCAAGGATCATTTTTTCCTTATGGATATCAAATTGCTCCAGCACCATTTATGGAGGAGACTCTCTTTTTGCCACTGAATTACCTTTATGCTTTGAACAAAAATCATTTGACTATAATTGTATTGTTCTATTGCCCTGCTGTATCATATTGATCTGTGTATCCATCTTACGGCAACACCACACTGTCTTGATCACTGTAGCTTTCTTGTAAGTCTGTTCCTTGTCAAATAGTTTTGGCTATTTTAGCTCTTTGCATTTCATATAAATACAAAACCAGTTTATCAATTCTAAAAAAAAAAAAAACCTGCTGAGATTTTTGACTGTGATTGCATTGTATCTATAGATCAATTTGAGGAGAATTGCCATCTTAGTAATATTGAATTTACTGATCCATGAACACAGTAGCTTCATATTCCATAATCAATACCACATACTGGTTAGTCATCTTAGTGCTTTATATTATCTCTGCCTATCTTGAAAATATTTTGTCAAATTAATTTCCATTTTAAAATTAGTTAATGATAATATATAGAAATGTAATTGATTTTTGCATAATGACCTCATTTTCTCTAACCTTGCTAAACTCAATTCTGATAATTGTTTTGTCAATTTTTAAAGATTATCTATGTATATAATTATTGCATCTGCAAATACATAAAGTTTTACTTTTTTTTCCCAATCTTTATATCTTTAATTTCTTTTTCTTGCTGTATTGCATTGCCTAATGTCTCCAAAACAATGTTAAGTAGAAGCAATAAAACTGGGCGTCCAAGCCCTGATCTTAGTTAAGGGTCAATCACAGGGGAAACATTTTGTCTTATACCATTAAGTATAATGTGCACTATGAATTTTTTATAGATGTCCATTATCAGGTTGAGGAAGTTGCTATCTATACCTTGTTCTCTGAGAGTTTTTATCATGAATTAGTGTTGAAATTTGTCAAATGCCTTTTCTGCATCTACTGAGATTGTTATTATTATTATTCTCTTTTATTCTGTTAATGTGTTCCATTACATTATTTATGTTCCAATATTAAGCAAATCTTGCATTCTTGTGTTCAGCCCTGCTTGGTCATGGTTTGAGATATTGCTGGATTGGTCTTAATAATATTTTGTAGCCAGGCTCAGTGGCTCAGCCTGTAATCCCACGCTTTGGGAGGCTGAGGTAAGTGGATGGTCTGAGCCCACGAGTTCGAGACCCACCTGGGCAACTTGGCGAGACCTCATCTCTACAATAAATCAAAAAATTAGCCAGGCGTGGTAGCACACGCCTGTAGTTCCAGCTACTTGGAAGACTGAGGCGGAAGGATCACCGGAGCCCAGCAGGTCGAGGCTGCGGTGGCCGGAAACGTGCCACTGCACTCTAGTCTGGGCGACAGAGTGAGACTCCGACTCAAAAAAAAAAAAATTTTTTTTTGTTAAATACTGCTGCTTGTGTGTTTTTCTTCACCATCTGGTAGGACACAGCCACACTCTCTCCATCAAGGCCTATGTTTCATCTTGTCTGGGCTTCTTCCAGGTTTGTTCCTTCTTTGGGTATGCTACTTAAGCCCTAGTGATAGTGACTGCTCCCAACAGCTGCCATCCCTGTCTTTTTTAGAATTCTCTTTATCCCTCTTAGTTAATCTCCATTTTCTAGTTTAAGTGTTTTATATTAAATTTTCTCTTTTAATTTATTGGTGTGATTTTTGTCTCCTGACCAGTACTCACTAATACATGTTCCTTTGAAGATTATATGTATGTTTTTTCTCTGATTGCTTTTAAGATGTTCTCTTTGTCTTGGTTTTGGCTGTTTCATTTTGATGTGTCTATGTGGGCATTCTTTGTATTTATCCTGTAGCATGTATTGAACTAGTGAGATATGGACTTAATTATATCCCCTCAAAATTTATATGTTGGAGCCCTAACCCCTAATGTGATAGTATTTGGAGAATGTTGCCCTTGGGAGATAATTTAATTTAGATGAGATCTTGAGGGTGGGACCTTCATGATGAAATTAGTGCCCTTATAGAATGAGGAAGATACACCAGATGTCTCTGTCTCTTTCTCTGCTGTGGGAGCTCACAGTGAGAAGGTGGTTGTCTGGAAGCCAGGAAGAGGGCCCTCACCAGAATCCAGCTGTGCTGGCACCCTGATCTTGGCTTCTGGTCTGCAGAACTGTAAAAAATAAAATTTGATTGTGTAAGGCACTTAATCTGTGGTGTTTTATTGTGGCAGCCTAAGCTAAGACACTGTACCCTGATGTCTTTCATGCATTATAGAAAACTCTCACTATTGAATTGCTGAATATTACTTCTGTTCCATTCCATCTCTTCTCTTTTTTTGAGACTCCAATACATGTATTTTAGATGTTCTAATTTTCTTATTTGTTTTTTCTATGTCCCAACATTTTGTCTCTTTATGCTTAATTTTCTTCTAACCCATCTTTCATTTTTCTCTTTAGCATTGTTTGATCTACTATTTAACCCACCTATTGATTTCTTAATTTAATAAGCTGTATTTTTAAGTTCATGAAGTCTAGAGTTTCCAAGTTTTTTATAGCCAGTTCTCTGTAAAATTTTCCATCTTTTCCTTTAATTCCTTGAACATATAAGTAAAAATGTTATAAAATCTGTGTCTGATGTCACCATTATCTGAATCCTTTGTCCATTTTTTCCTCTTATCAGTTGTATTTCTTGGTTTCAAACATAAATCTAGTTTCTCATTAATTGCCTTTATTTATTGAATGCTACAAATTGAAAATGGAAATTTGGGAAGATTTGGGGCTGTGAAGTCTGGGTTATTCCTAATTTATTCTCACTCCAAATATAGAGCCTTTTAGAGTCTCAACTCAAAAACGGAGAAGTTTTACCAACTCCTCAGGAGAACCTTGGCAACCCCTCCACTCCAGCTTTGGTGCTCCAGCCCCTTGAGTCTGTCATGCTCAGTGTCCCTGCCTCTCATACCTACTCTTGGAAATGCCAGATGTTTCCAAGGGAAAGGTAGCCCCAAATGCCGACTTGGGCCTTGGGTTTGCCTCCCTCAGGTCTTGGACCCATTGTTTTTCACAGCCTAGCCTGCCTTTCTGTTGCTTTCTAAAAGATTTCCCCCAACATACACACAGCTTTCTAGTTGTTCTCCTTGCTAGAATGGTCTGAATCACTTCATCTACCATTTCCAGCAAGGGAACTCATGCTGTCATCAAAACCCAAAGAGACAGATAGAACCACATACTCCAAGACTTGCATGTGCTATTTGGGACCTGATAGGCTCAGCTTTTTAGATAATACCCAGTGTCTGCACACTGAGGGTCTGCAGGAACAGAGCTGGAACCTCACAGCTAATATCTGCGGGCCTTCCATATCAAAGCGAGTGTGGCTCCATGCCTAGCCAGTTCTCTCGCCGGGCTCTCTTGTTCCCATTCCTGTCCCCCTGACCGCCAGACATATTCCTGCTGCCCAGCTGAAGGTGAGACCTCTCTGGCTTTAAATTGCAAACCATTCAGACTGATATTATATATCACAATTTATAAACCACAGATTTCATCAGGTTTCATGTACGTTGAAATGGACTTTGATTATGATCACTGGAAGCCTGTGGATGGCTAGAATATAAGGCACTGTGTTATGAGTGATTCAGGTAATGTTACAGAGTGCTGCGTTGTATGTATTTTTAAGGAAAGAGAGGTTGGAAAAGATTGTCACAAATGTATCCATTGATCTGTTCAGGACTATGATAGCATGGGAAAAAATATTTCCACTAGTCTCACAAAAAGTTACGGTCTAGTGCACCATTCCTGATCTTCATTTCCAGTTGTTTTCTTTCCCCTTAGAGTTGTATTTTCACAATGAATGAAAAATATATATATATATGTATGTTTTGTATATATGGTTTCAATATAACATTCATTGATAAAGAACATATATATACACGTCATTATGCATGTACACATATTCAAGGTTTTTCTTCAGTAACTTTACATGTGCTTCTCCCTTATCCCAATCCCCACTGGTGGAGAATCACAAGTCTGAAATATATAGCTTTTTTCCTACTAAAGAGCTAACCAATATGTACTGACCTGGATTTTCAAAAGAAATATTTTTAAAAGAATTACTCCATTCACCTCACCATAACCTTGCCATGGAACATTTCTAAGTAATGAATTATTTGCAGCAAGTAAGTGAGCCAGCCCAAGGTTCTCTACACCATTATTTTTATAGTAGTCATTTAAGTTAAACAAAGTAAAGATGTATCCTTCTTTAATTGAATTTAATCTGAGACGGTATAAATTTGGAAAATAATACAGTTTAAAAATATCTTCCCTTTTCAGAAAAACATGCTATAACCTCCCTCTTGTTAAAAAAAAAAAAAAAGTTATGTTTTTCTTTACTATGTCAGTAGTATGTTTTCAGTATAGACTTACTAAATACAGAAAAGCAAAAAATATTAAAATCATCCATAATCTTTACCATGCGAAGATAATAATTATTAATACTATGTATGTGCCCTTTCATACTTTTTTCTTAAGTGTATTTGTGGGTATTTTTAACAAGAATGTAGCATTTCTTTACATATAGTGAATTATTTCAGTGCATTTCAAATTTTTTTATTTCGTGCACAAAGAGACAGCTAGAGGAATGGTCACCAAAATGCTTCTGGTGGTTCTTAAGTGGTGGAATTTGGGGTGATTTGCATTATCCTAATTGCTTTCTTTTTATTTTCATTTGAGTATTTTTAGTGAGTTTTTACCATTTTCTTTGAAATCATAATTTTTCACTTAACATTTTGTTTACACATAGCTTTATGACCGTTCAGCAGGGATTCATACATTGACTCATCAAATATGTATGTAACACCTGTTATGCATTCAATGTCTGTGTTAAGCGTCGGAATAGCAAGATGAAAAAAGAACGGAGTCCTTACTTTCAGTCAGCTCCAAGCCTAGGTGAAGACATGGCCTAGGCAATAGTGTCTCTTACAGCAAAGACATTCACATTCACAGGATTCTGTGGGAGCATCAAAGGAGCAGCCCAACAGCTAAGTCCCCTGAGGGAGATGGGAAAACCCCAGGGAAAAGACCCTGAGAGGAAGCAGAACTTGAGCTGAATGGTAAGGAATTCCTAGGTGCCCCCTAAGCCACAAAGACAGGAGGTTGGTCTGAACAGAGCAGCCTGGCTGTTTGAGAATGACAAATTTGATATCGCCAGAAAGCAATATATTTGGTGAAAGAGAAAGATGGGGAGAAATAGAAAGTAACACTAGGAAGGTAAGCAGGCAGTTAACCAAACTTCCCACATAGCATATGTGCCAGTTGGTGGTTCTGGGGGGCAGACACACAACAGTTAGGGGTGCAAAAGTCATTATTGGAAGTAACCTGTCAGAGGCCAGAAAGAGGCTGGACCTGATGCAGACCCGACCCAGTCTCTGTGGCCCAATGGAAAGTTTCCACTCATACTGGGGCACAGCCAGGTTCTGTCCCTCTGCTTTGCTCAGCATATGCTGGGGCTATGCAGAGCAGAGTGAAGCATCACCCAAACACTGAGCCAGCCCCTGATGCACAGCTGGAAGTTGCCATGTGCCACATCCTTTCCACTGAGGAGCTGGGCAGCATCCATGGGGCAGCAGAGAGCCACTGGCATGAGCAGGAACAGCTGTTTTTAAAGTAGGGAAGTAACATGACTCAGTCTTGGGGGCTGTGGAGACCACAAAGTGTGCTTAGCATGCTGTGAAAAACTGGGGGGATTGACTTATGTCAAGGAAAGTAAGTCATTTCTCACAGGAATTTATTATCTAGTTACACCAAAAATTAACATAGTAGAGTGATGGTGTATAAGAACAAGAATAAAAGCAAGGTATTCTAGTTTCGGCTACTCGGAAGGCTGAGGCGGAAGGACCGCCGGAGCCCAGCAAGTCAAGGCTGCGGTGGCCAGAGCAGCCGCTGCACTCCAGTCTGGGCGACAGAGTGAGACTCCAACTTAAAAAAAAAAAAGTAAGGGATTCATGGAGTGCCCAAGACTTTCAAAGGAGCATGTAGGCTGTCATCTTTTCCGGTAAATTTGGGCTTGACAGGCTGCCATGTGCAGAGCATCTTCCTGGCTGGCGAGGGTGGCGCTGGCTTCCGCGGTGAGCTGGGATGGCCCGGGGGGCATGGAGGCGGCTCCAGGCGGGCGCGAACAACATGAGCAAGTGAAGAGGCAGAAGGAGTGGGACGTTTTTGTCAAACTGCCAGGCATTGGGCCCCATTAGAGGAAGCGTGGGAAGGGGATTGCGAACTAATTCAAAGGCTTAATGTGTCTAGTGGATTGACTGTGGACAGTCTTAAAGCTTAGCAGGGGAGTTTATGTTTGACTCCTTGGACAGTGCTCTTCACTCTGTGTTCCTCAGGGGCTTCTGAGTGGGCAGCTGGAGAGCTGGTGGGCTCTCAGCCCTACTCCTCCAGTCAGAGGAGCTCTGCTTGCCTTTGTCCTAAGATTTTGAGTTAACTAAAAAGTAATTGAAAGCCACTGCAGTGGTAAGTGGAGAACCTTGTAGGTATTTTAAGCAAAGCTAAGGCCCTCAACCTGCAGAGTAACTCAGAGCAGAAAGGCCTGGACTGGGAAAGCCTTTTGTAATGCCTCTGCAGGAACAGCCAGCAGGAGTGATGAGGAGGCAGAGAGAGAGGTGTCCTGCAGGAAGTGTGGTTGCACTTGCTTGAGGATGGAGAGGAAGTGGCATCTCCAAGGTTTTCAGCCTCAATGGATAGAGCATCAGCAGGGACTGGCAGGGAGAAGGTGGTAACAAAGGTGAGCTTGATTTTAAACATGAAGTTTGAGCTGTGAAGTAAGATAAACAAAGATGAAGGAATGCACCTCATCAGGCGTCATCTCATAAGATTGGAGGGAGAGTCACTGATGCTAGAGTGGGGGGAGGGGAAGTGCCAGTATTGCAGTGTGCCCAGAGTCCCTAAGGGAGGAGCAGGGTGTGCAAGGAGGGATCATTAGGATTTGCAAATTCAGCAAATTCAAAAAGGCAAATCAGGGAGGATGAGCGGCCATTGGAGTCTGTGGCTTTGCAGGGGGTAGTTGAGAAGAATGGTGAGGAAACCAGCTTGCAAATTGCTACCGTTATGTCAAGAGCAGATAAGAGCAACCAGCAGTAGCCCACAGAATTTAACACAGAATGAGGAATGGTATGAGAACTTAGCCAAAGTATGCTTTAGGGCCATGTCAAGTTTCCCAAGGGCAGACAGACTTAAGGCCCCAGCAGTTACTACTTGTTCATCAGCCCAGCCGTGGACTGCTTGCTCAAATCCAGGCCTGGGTGCTGAGGTAAAAGAAGAGGAAGGCGGCAGGGTCTGCAGAGGAGGTGTGCCAACAGCCTCACAGCCCCTCGTCCTTGTCCTCTGCATCAAGGGGTGGGGCGTCAGGGAAACTCAGTGAGGTGGCTAAATGGGGAGGGGACTGTGGAACGTGGCTCCTGAATACAGGCTGAGCTGAAGTCATCCACAGAGAATCCAGGTGAGAGCAGGCACTTGATGAGACTGGGAGGCGGTCACTTGCCCGCCATGTGGGTGGGACCTGTGAGTGAGCCAATGAGAGGCTGGTCCCAGGGAAGTAGGACAGCATGGCTTGGCAGAGGTGAGATTCCATGTGGGGAGGAGGGTAATGTAGGCAGATGGCAGGAAGCCGGGCAGGACTGGGAGAGGTCAAAGGGAGATGGGAAGGTACTTATTAAATGTCCCCATGTCAGGGGAGCCCTTTGGGTCCATCTGGCAGCTGAGTGGAGAATAGACTCTGCAGAGCCAGGAGGTAGACAGCAGCCCTGCTGAGTGACATGCTCCCAGCATAGAGAACCTGGTGCTGATGGCATTGGGGTCAGCCAGGTGTGCCAAGGAAGAAGAAAAAGGGGCCCAAAGGAAAGGGTGTCAGTTTGGCATTTCAGAGCTGTCCTGGCACTGTAGGGTAGTCACACAAACAGGGTGTGAATACTGAAGTTCAGCTGGTGTCCAGCAGGGCCGAAGTCATCATGACAGCCTGGATATTGGAGTCAAGGCAGATAAATCCTGGCCAGAAACTGAACGCTGCAGGTGAACCCAGATATTTGGGGAAAGTCAAAGCAAATCCTGGTGGCAGCAGTGATAAAGAGTTTTAGAAGGTGTGTGCACTTGCCAAGGAGGTAGCCACTGGCTGTCTGCCACATCTGCTTTTGGAATGCAATCCATTTTATTTCTGTCCCTATTTTGCATAAAGGTCAGACATGGTGACTCAGAGCAGAGAAGCAAGTGACAGAAGTCACCAGCCACAGCACAGCTGGGACAGGAGTTGAGTTTTCTCATCTCCCAGTTCAGGGATCTGCTCCTAAACTACAGCTTTTTACACTTTTCACATGAAAATTAGCCCTTGGTTGACACTGTGGATTTAAATTTATGAAGACCTACCTTGATTATTAATCCTTTGGGGGTTCAGAGAAACTTTGGGAATGAAATGTGATCTTGCATGGACGTGCCACACTACTGGGTTCCTTCTGGATCCATTGATGATCTCAGTGGCCTCTCGAGAGGGCAGTATTTGACATTCTTAAGGATCAGTTCAAAAAGAAAAACAGAAACAAATAGTTTCTACAATGATTTAATTCTAAATGATGTAAAAAGCGAGGCTGAGTTCTTCTTGTTGTCCGAAGAAGGACCAGCTTACAGAATGGAGAAGCACATCAGGTACTCATCACTGAATGGTTTGGTTGATGGATTTGAAGATTTCTAGGTCTGTCTGAAATCAGCTAGGTAGAAGGCTTTGTCTGTGGCTTTGTGATGAGCTTAGGGAAGAGATCAATGGAATTTTGAAGACCTTGCTCAAGGAGTCTAGTTTTGCATTTATCTATCAGTGATTGTCACAGGATAAAAATTTTTGAAAACAACTAAATACACACCAGCCCTACCCAACCTCTGTTCATTGGATTGGCCATACAGTGATGGTGACAGGGTGGGGATCTCTGGATGACGTCTCACTGCTGAGAGCGCAGCTTTCCTTAACCAGGGGCAGGACCCCAAGACACCAGTGGGGGTTGCATCAACTTCACTTGACTCAGGATACGTGGGCTCACATAAGCGAGGTGTTTAGTCCAGGTTTGCAAACAGACCATAGTCAGATGGTCTGTCATTGATTGCAATGGTCCCTGCACTTCCTTCCAAGAATGCGGTCCTATCACCCACCAGCTGCCCTGAGTGGTGCTGCCACCACTGGCTCCCTCCCCCAGTACCACCAGGCTAAGGACGAGGTGGCAAAGGAATCAGGGTTTTCTTTATTCCTGGCTGTTCAAGTAGGGCACACTCATCGTAGTAAATGGTAGCTATAAAAAAACAGGAAAGAGTATCACCACTGTCACATATTGAAGTTTTCCTTTTCATCTCTTCCTTACATGTATTCTGTGTAATCGTGACTATACAATATGTCTTCCCTCTTAATGTTATAAAGAAAGCATTTTCCCATATTTAAATATTCATAAGCAACAGTTTAATCACTGTGGTTTTTCCATAATTTGTTTAATTATTTGTTTCTCACTGGCCACAGAACCAGTTTCTGACTTTTCACAATTATAAATAAACTATACAGCATATCTTGGTGTACCTACTGTCTCCCTATTCTAAGTTCTGGTTTAGAATTGATTGATTCCTGGAAGTCAATGTACTGAAGTATAAAGACACAGACATTTTTCTCACCTTTCCACAGAGCATCATGTGTATGACTGCACATGGACTCTAAGGCCACTATGTGATCACTGACCAGCTGCTCTGAGCTGGCAGTGACAGTGTCACCTGGAGACCTGTTTGGATTTTTTCTCTATACATATGTACATACTGTTGCTCAAAGTGGGGGCACATATAGCTCCCATTTTAAACATCTTCTTGGAAGAACTGTGTGTTTAGTATAGTTGCTCAGCCCTCAGCTTAACCCTGGTATTTTTTAGCCCAGGAGAAGACTCTCCTGGTCCTGCCAGCACTGTGCACAGGACTATGGATAAATTTAGAAGCTGAAATCCAGACTGAAATAGGTGTATGATGTTGAACAGCTTAATATTATATAGCAGACAATTTGGACTTGCCCAGAGAGAGGGTCTGGCTTTTGTGTTCAGCTTCTGGGAGGGCATCTGTATCATACCAGATGGGAGTGTCTTTGTTTAGGGTGGCAGTGGCCATATCCAACCATCTTGGGATGGAGGCTCGGCACACCTGAAAGACCAGCTATATGATGTAGAATGGGCCTTCAAGTTACTTGGTATCAGTACATCAATCAATCATGCCTGTGTGACAGGCCCCCAATAAAAACTCTGAACACTAGGACTGCACTTCCCTGGTGGGCAGTGTTCTGGGCCTATTGTCACACAGTAATGTGGGAGGAGAGCATATCCAAGCTCCATGGGGGGAAGAAGCAGAAGTTCACTTTTGCTAGTACCTCTCTGGACCCTGTGCTCTCTTTTCTTGACTGATATGAGTCTGTGTTTCTCTGTAATAAACCATAAACATGAGTGGGGGGGCACACAACATTAATAAGAGTGGGTACCTGCCGGGTATGGTGTCTCACGCCTGTAATCCCAGCACTTTGGGAGGATGAGATGAGAGGATTGCCTGAGCCCAGGGGGGTCAAGATCAGCCTAGGCAACTTGGCAAGACCTTGTCTTTACAATAAATAAATAAAAATTAGCCAGGCATGGTGGCACACGCCTGTAGTCCCAGCTACTTACAAGGCTGCAGTAGCCATTAGTGTGCCACTGGGCAACAGAGTGAGACTCTGACTTTAAAAAAAAAAAGAAGAGTACCTGATACCAAACCAGGTGAAGTGAGGACCAATTGGAGGCCCAATCTTTACCTGTACGGTGACCACTTAACGTACTAGACCCTGAATTGTACTTCATATCTTTAAAATAAAAATTATTAATCAGTTAAATCTTGTAAATAGAGGAATCATGCTCATGTCTCAGAACCAAATTTTCTTTGAACATTTTCCTTTTGGAAGGAAAAAAAATTTCTGTCAGGTATAATTAAACTTGTTACCTAGTAGATAAAATTTAGCTTATAGTGAGGATGGGGGGCTCATAACACTAATATGGGTACTTGATCTCAAACCAGGCAAAGTGGAGACAAAAGGTAGGCCCAAACTTTACCTGTACGATAACCACTTGTATATCTAATCCTGAATTGTACCCCACATCTTTAAAATAAAATAAATTAAAAATAAATAAATAAAAACTAAAATTTTAAAAAGAAATTAGGCTTACTGTAGAGCAGAAAGAAACATGCTACACCTTAGGGCTTCCCACTTGCTATTGCCTCTGCCTGGCAGGTTTCCTATCAGGTGTGGACACAATCCAGAGCCATCTGGCAAGGGCTTTTCCTTGCTGTCTCTGTAGATGGCAGCGTCCTCATTGTTTCCTATCCATCCTGTAGTATTTGTCTCTACATCATGTGCCACCACCTGACATGATGCGCTTATACTTGGGTATTTGCCTGTTAGCCGCCCTTCCCACTAGATTAGGAGCACCCTGAGAGTAGGACCTTGGCAAATGCTGGTGATCACTGTGTCCCTGTTGTGGGTGTCAACTGTTTGTTGAATGAGAACTAAGTAGACTTCCTTAGATTTCCTCCTCAGCACTGTCTGGTTGGCAGTACACTTCCACAGTGCCTGGCACCTGGGATATGGAGCTGAAGAAGCAGCACGGACTCCTTGCAGCGCACAGTACTATCCTTGGGGTCTGGTCAGCAGCCGTGCCTCAGACTTGGAAACTGCAGGAACTGTTTTTGTAGAGATGTGGAGGGGGAAGAAAGCTTAAGATGGAGGTTGAGCTTTTAAGATGTGAGCTCGTGTAGCTTTTTGTCCTTGCAGCCATACCAAGCCTCTCCTCCCTCTGGTCAGAGCTTTTTGTCTTCCCTGCCCTTTTCCTTGCCACCCCTCCTCCCCTTTACCTTGTTTCATAGCTATAGCATCACTAACGAAAACACACCATGTTTTCTAGGATTCCTGGCCGACTGAATGACAGGAGGACTCCCTTGGGTGAACTGAACTGGATCTTCACAGCAATCACAGACACCATCGCATGGAATGTACTTCCCCGGGGTGAGGCTGTGGCCCAACGCTTGCGGGGGAAGCTATAGCCTCTGGGGCACAGAGAGCCAACCTTTGGACATGAGAGAAGTCAAATAGGATCAATAAGTTTTTCTCTAGCAAGCAAAACTGGCAGGAGGGGGACTGAAAAGCAGAAGGCCAGGGCTGAAGGAGGTTTCTGTGAGGGTGAAGGGTGTTACCGCGGGTCAGGCTTAGGACAGTGACATGTGGTGATTTCAGCCTGCATGTACTGTGGCCATCAGCAAATTCTTTTCCAGGCAGGCTCAGGGCTTATCTTTCTTCATAATCATTCACACTGTTCATATTTGTTAAAATCAGAATTGCTATTACGAGCAAGACTTGTTTGTATTTTTTGTTCATTTATTGGTTGGTTTTAGTGTTTGTTCATATGTATGTGTATGAGTGTACATGTATATGTGCATGTGTACATGCATGCATGTATTTATGTGCGTATGCATGTGCTTGTATATATGCATGTGTGTATGTGTATATGTATGTGCACATGTATGCAGGCATGTGTGTTTAAGTGTGTATGAGTGTGCGTGTGTATATTTGTGTACTTGTGTGTGTGCATGCGTATATGTGCGTGCAGATTAGTCCCAAATATTACTTGTTTGTAATAATTTTTAATAGAAGTAAATTTGTGTATTTGGCTTTACATGCAGGACATGTGCCACTGAAGACTCCTTTTTATCTTTTATCTGCCCTCAGATCTCTTCCAAAAGCTCTTCAGACAGGACCTGTTGGTGGCTAGTCTGTTTCGGAATTTTTTATTAGCAGAAAGGATCATGAGGTCATATAACTGCACTCCAGTCAGCAGCCCACGACTCCCTCCGACTTACATGCACGCGATGTGGTGAGTGTCTCAGGTGAAATTCTCTAAGTAGTGCACTTGCCCCCCATTTCCACAGTAGTACTTGAAGCTCATAGGAAGGCCCCAAGTGGTATTAGCAAGTAAAGTTAAATACAGTGGTCCCAAAGATCACCATGAATAGGAAGCCAGGGTCTCCTTCAGAAGGGCGGGAGCCTCAGAGCCTTTCAAGACTGGACAGGACCAGCAGCCTCTGGAGGCTGTACAGTTCTATAACCCCAGAGGACAGCACTTTGCAAAAGAGGCTTCTAGCCTTGTAGAGACCAGGAATGAGAAAAGAAATTGCCATCTGAATTTATGAAGCACATCCAAGATTGCTCAATAGAATTAAACTGTAGACTCATAACCAATTAGTTTTTATGCATATTTCTCACACACACTCACTCATGAGTGTAGTCGTTTATGACTATTGATTATAATTTTCTTCCATTGCTGAGCTGCTAATACTTAAACCACTAATAATAGTAGTGACAATAATAATAATGTAATTTATTTTTAGTCTAGACATTATATTTGAATACATTTCATTTCTTTCTGTTCTGTTGCTCTCCTAATACAAGCAGAATTTGAGCAAATTCTAAAATGGAATAACAAAGGAAAAATGAGTCTTAGTTCTGTCCATCAGTGGGAGAAAGCCTAATAGAAATATTTTAAAAGAGCAATTTAACATGTTTAGCCTTAAAAACCTTTGTACAGTATATTTTCATAGTTGGAATTATTTTGGCTAGTGTTTTTTTGTTTGTTTGTTTTTAAATTTATACATGACCACTTTCCCCCAGCACTGGAAACCCAGAGAAGCAAGGAGTTTGTAAACTCAATACTCATCATACACTTCAGAAAAATTTATATGAAATAGATCAGAATACATTGTACCCAGCATAGCACTTGGACTGTAAACAGAAAAAGTTAAAACATGGACAACCTGTATTCTTTTTAAGAGTTTATAGTACAAAACACTGATATAGAGAAATGAAGAGATTGAAGTAGACTACTACAGAAGAATCAGCTATGCAGCCATTAAAATAATGTGTAAATAAAACCACAAGTCATTTCCTACTACTTCATGAATAATGGAACTAGAAGAGAGATAAGTTGTTTGAAAAGCCTTTGCAATATGTAGAATAAATAATTAGAATAAACATTTTAGAATACTTAGAATGTTTTTTGGAAAAGTATATCCTCAAAGCCGCCTTATTCCATTAAGGAAAGTAATGCTTTAAATCCTGTCTGTTTCTTCTGAGACAGGTTTTTATTAAAAATTTATTATAGGCTGGTGCAGTGGTTCATGCCTATAATCCCAACACTTTGGGAGGCTAAGGTGGGAGGATTGCTTGAGCCCAGGGGTTTGAGACCACAGGCAACATAGCAAGACCTTGCCTCTGCAAAAATATTTAAAAATTAGCTGCGGCTGGTAGTGTGCGGAGGCTGAGGCAGAAGGATCACTTGAGCCCAGAAGTTTGAGGTTCCAGTGAGCTGCACTCATGCCACCGCACTCCAGCTTGGGTGACAGAGTAAGACCACGACTCCAGAAAAAAAAAAAAAGGAAAAAAATATTACAAAAAGAGGAAAAAATGAGCTGATAGGATCAGTGCTGCATCTGGTCACTGATCAGTAACGAGTTCAGTGCTAAGAACTAAGCCTTGCAGGGCTCCTGGGCCTTGAGATTTCTACAGATTTCCTTCACCTGATTACCCCAGAAATAAGTCCAGGGAAACATTTTTCGTTTTGGTGTATGTTTTCTCTGAGTGTACAAACACCTCCTATGTGATATGCTCAGCTGCATAGAGTTAAAAAGAAAAAATTGTATTGCACTGGAGTAGATAGTAATAGACCAGAGCCAGAACAAAGAACACAAAGGTCCGCTAGGAGGGCAAGCAGCACGGAAATGGGCTTACTGGGGAAGGAAGCATGTGGGCAAGGCCCATGCAGAATGACAGTATCCTGTTCCTCATCATTCTGGAGATTTCTCTCTAGTGTTGGCCTCTTAGACTCTTTCCGAGCTCTGAGATGTGTATGAGTACTGTTTTATGTCAGGTCCAAGTTCAGGCCTAGCACCAACCTCTCCCAGCCCTTCCCAGCCCTGCTGGTGATACCTTTTCCTGCCAGCCAGAAGCCTGGGAAGAAAGCCCTCTGTCCTGCAGATTTCACTCCCTTCGAGTCTCATGAAGCAAACCTTCACTTTAGTTATTTGTTGTGCTAGAGAAACATGAGATAATAGCAATCCACAGAAGCCCAGAAAACCTGGAGACAGCATCACATGGGTATTCCAAGGCATCTGGACTTGCTTTCTGACAGTAATGAGTGGATACTCAGGTTTTTCTCCTTCCTGGTTCCGGCCTTCCTGAGCACATCAGGGGCTCCTCTTGGGCTAATGTGCACCTTGAAGACTGAAGTTTAATTTAGGTGATTTGGCCTTTGTGGTCCACCATCCAGCAGAGCCCTGTCTGTAGCTTCATATCCTCCCTCTTCCCTTTTGGGTAAACTCTGGTTGTTGCAGGGCAGACTGCTCTGTGCGAAGCAGACACTGAGTTGGTGTCATTGCACAGCTAGAGAGAGTGGGCAGGTCCTGGGTCACCTGTGAGGGGTGCAGAGAGATGTTGGCTCCAACACAGTCTCAGTGGCTTGCCTTAGCCAGCCCTGGGGAGCTCCGAAGATAGGATGGGAGGTGAATAGGACCACCTGTGCCCCTTCATTGACTACTTGGCAGACATAGGTCACCCAGAAAAGGGTCTAACTACTGTGAGCTGTCTGCTTGTGGTGTCCCCTAGCAGCCTGGACAAGAAAACCTTTATCCTGAAGGGGGATCCTGGCCCCTCACAAGCAAGTCAGTTTTTTGCTGTAAGAGAAAATCTCACCTGCCTCACTGTGGTGCTGCTGCTACCCACAAACTTCATTTTAATGGGGCCTTTCAGAGATAGGAAGAATTTCTCTGTAGGTGTTCGGCTTTCTGGCTCCCACCCAGCCGGTTTCCAAGAAACACATTTGCTTTCCTCATCCGGAAAAATGACTCTTTCCAGTTGGTGTTGTAGAACTTGTCACCAGGCCCTGCTGAGCTCTGCGGTTGACTTCAGGGCTGGCCTGGAATAAAGTAGCCAGCAGCACGTGGCCCCCAGTACAGCCACTGCCAATGGCCAGGGCGCCCAAACCATCCCGAGTCAGTGGAGTGAATTCTGTTCATGTGGAGCCCCAGCAGGGACCCCTCAGTTCCTAGGCAGGGTGGAAGGATGCCTACCCTCCTATGTGCCACTCACCCTGCAGGAAGATGGGGGGAGCGGGGAGGTACCCCCACCCTGGCCTTCTCCTGCACACTTGCGTAATTCTGCTGGGCTTCATTGTTTCCTAATTATGGGATTTCACGGACATTTCAGATGAAGAATTAAAACAAAGAAAGCCAAGCACAAGTGAAGGGTAGTGCTTCTCCAGGGAGGTGGACAGGGTGGGTTTCCCTGCACTCTGTCATCCCTAGGCACACCTGTGGGCTCCACCAGCTGTACCATTCTGGTGCTAATGACCAGAGGCGGCTTTGGGTTTTTGCCTTCACATGACAGAATGAATATCCTGTGCTTTGGATTTGTTTTCCTTTTTCTTTTTTAAACTCACACCTTGAACATGCATCTGTGTTCTAGTTCTGGCGATTGACGTGAACGTGAGGAGACCATTTAGTCAGCTGCTCAGCCTCGCGGGAAGGCAGAGTTAGAATGTGAATGACTCATAGCAAACCTGGGCTTTGTGGAAGAACAGTGAATTTGAAAGCCCAGGGGAGCAGATGTGCTGAATTGAAAAAGATTTGTGCTGAAAGAAAACAGTCTAATTCACAGATTACATACGTATTGCAGGCTTTTTTCTGATGGACGTATTGCTCTGTTTAGTAATAGGAAATCCCTCCAAGCACCACAAAGTGGAAAATAGAAATTTTAGAGTCTGAAAAAGAATTAAGGAGGGCATTAGTTATCTGTTGCTGTGTAACAATGTTAACAGAAACTTGGGGCTTAGAACAGCATATAGCATGATGCCTGTTCCTGTGGTCAGGTGTCTAGGCGGGCTTGGCCACGTCTTCTACACAGGGTCCACCAGGCTAAAGACTGCCTTCACAGCTAGAGACCACCCACCATCTCCACCAGGCAGGGTCCTCCAACATGGCCCCCAGTTTCCTCAGAGACAGCAAGGGAGCTGGGCACTGCAGCTTCACATAAGTCATATCTGCCTTGTCACAGGCAGTGAGTCACCTTAGATGTATTCTAGTGGTCAGAAGCAAGTTCCAGGTATCACCAGCACCCGCCAGGGAGGGGACCACACCAGGGGGCAGGGGCCCCAGGGTGCCTCTTAAGAATCTGCTCACCTCAGACACACCTTGTGAGTGTCAGGTGCTGGTGAACTGCACTGGAGGCGGACCACTGGGAAGGCTGTGACAACCGGTGAGCCATGTGGGAATGCAGTGAGGGCGAGAAGAAAGTCACTGAGCCCAGGAAGTGACCTGCCGCAGCTTCCCTGGGGCACACCTGTTACCGCAAATAACCAAAGGTGGTAATATAAAGATGATAATTCCAACAATCTGTTTATCAAGCACCTGCTATGTGTCGGGCATGTTCTAAAACTATACATGCATTAAGCCATTTCCCCCTCACAGCAATGCTGCGGTAAACATGTTATTGCTATAAGGATTAATGTGCAGATTTTACTGATGAGAAACTGAGGCATGACAAGCTTAGTGAATAGCAACCCCAGGCTGTGGCTCCCATAGTATAGCAGCAGACTGTCCATGCTGACTCATCAACATATATGATGAGTCATAATATGTACACACATGATATCCAGGCTTGACCATACTTTCAGACACATTTCTGGGTCAAGAGTGCGCCCAGGCATAAGTGATATTTAACCAGGAGCAAAGCTAGATGGCCCATCACCTCGTTATATGTGGCCACTGTGCTGGCGGATCACAGTGTTGTCAGGATAAGGAACCTTCCTCGGCATCCAGGAACGAGTCTGACCTGGCACAGGTGAGTAGGGAGTGGCGTTGTACCTCACACCAGAACCCCTTTAGCAGTCCTTGTTTCTTATTTTGCAGTCAGCCACACCTACCTGCAGGGACAGAGCCCTAGAGTTTTCCCTCCAACTGGACATCAAGAGTAGCCACAGAGTTAGCAGCCCCTGCTCTGGAGTCCAAACCATCTTCTTGTTTCATACCCAGTAATTTGTCAGACCTTAGAACCTCCCAGCTCAGGACCCCTGCTCTTGTTGTGACCTTGCTGACCTTAGGTTCCCTGGTCCCCAACAGCTGCCTTGGCCTGCATGCTCCCAGCCAATGGTGCCAGGCTTGATGGTTGCTCACCTTCCTGCTCACTGCCTCCCCTGCTGCCCTGCTTCACCCTGCCCATGTTGCCCCAAGGCTGGCTGTGACCTGGCTCAGGAGAGGGATAAGGCAGGTTGCTAAGGAAAAACCAAGGAACATGACTGATGAGACAATCTGAAAGACTTGGACAAATAAAGCCATTTATCAGAACATAAGTTACAAAAGGGAAAAGTTGGGACTAACCCTAGTACCTAACAGACTAGGGATGTAAATTAAAGTGGGCATACTTGGAAGGATGTAAGCAATCTTAAAATTTTATTCACTGTTAGACAAAACATGTTAAGTGGCAAAAACAACACCAAATTATCAGTAATATAATTAATATCTATGTTAAAATGTACATTATGTATTTTTAAGATAATAAATAGAATTATAGCCAAATGTTAATGGTGCTTGTGCCAAGATGATAGAATTGAGGCTGGGCGCAGTGGCTCACACCTGTCATACCAGTTCCTTGGGAGGCTGAGGCAGGAGGATCACTTGAGCCCAGGAGTTCGAGACCAGCTTGGGCAACACAGTGAGACCTCATCTCTACAAAAAAATGTAAAATGTAGCTGGGCATGGTGGCACGGGCCTGTAGTCCCAGCCACTTGGG
>CAUYQG010065349.1:0-11298 GCA_963574415.1 Tarsius wallacei | reverse complement strand
GCTTTGACACTGGATTCAGGTGCTTTTAAGACAATGAGTAGAGATGCCAAGCAGTCAGGGAATATGTGGGTCTGGAGTTCATGGGTGGTCTAGTCTGGAGAGGGGGCACGTTGCCAGTATATCGATGTGCCAGAGGGTGATTTTGAGGGAGAGGGTAAATACAGTGACTACAAAGACTTCAATATTTGACTACCCTACCCGGTGCAAGAAGAGGAGGCAGCAAACAAATTGAGAAGGAAGTTCTGAGAGACAATGGAATCACAGAATCCAAGACAAAACAGTGTTTCAAGGGGAGGCAGTCAGCATTGTTGGATGGTGTGAGAGGTCCAGCAGGGAGAAGGTGGGGAGGCATTTATCTGATTTAGTGTCATGTCAGTTACTGGTGACCTTGACAGAAGCAATTTCAGATATATGCTGGCCAGGAAGGACAGCCTGGAGGGGAGTGAAGTAATAGAGTGAGGAGGCAGGGCTGTGAGTACTCAACAAAGTGGCGATTCATAATTGCTAACATACAGTGGGGGCTCATCACAGGTCAGGTCCTTTCTATGCGTTTTATATAGACTCATGGATCCGTATCAACTTTTGTTTGTTTGTTTGTTTGTTTGTTTTTTGAGGCGGAGTCTCACTCTGTCGCCCAGGCTGAGCACAGTGGCATGATCACGGCCATTGCAGCCTTGACCTGCTGGGCTCAGGCGATCCTTCCACCTCAGCCTTTCAAGTAACTGGAACTACAGGTGCACGCTACCATGACTGGCTTATTTTTTGATATATTGTAGAGATGAAGTCTCACCAAGTTGCCCAGGCTGGTCTCAAACCTCTGAGCTCAGGCAATCCTCTCACCTCAACCTCCCAAATTGCTGGGATTATAGGCTTGAGCCACCACACCTGGCCTCGTATCAACTTTTTAATAACCCCATGGGACAATTATTACTATGAGTCTCCTTTTAAAGATAAGAAGACTGGGGTACAGAGAGACAGTGACGTTTTGTTGAGAAGGGTGGCAGAGAACCTTGGATCTAGCTGAAGGTGGCACAAAGAAAAGAGAATTATTTAAATGTTATTGTTTTTAACACCATGTAGTTGGCCCTATTTGTAAGCTGATTGAATGATCCAGTAGAAAGAGGGTATCATTGCAGATCAAGTGAAGGACTGGCCCTGCGAGGCACCAAGACACAGCTTCCAATAAAGGATGAAAGGTGATGGAGCTGTCTTCTAATGGCTCTCATGATGCAGCATTGAGTGGGGTCATCAGGCAGAGACAGAAGCATCAATCAGGATATTATGCTTACACATCAAATTATCCTTTCTGCACTCCAAAGGGTGAGTCAGGGCTATGGAGGATCCCAACCAGGTAAAAGGCATTCCCTATTAGTCATCTACTGGTTACACTATGATTGGGTGCGTTTGTGTGTGGTTCCTCATCTAGACTGTAAACTTCTCAGATGACCTGGGGATGCCCTCTTTCCCCCACCTCCTCCTTCTCTTCATTTGCATAAATCTCTCCTCCTGTCCCTTAGTCTCACTTCAAAGATTCACCCCATTGAAGAGGCCTGAATTGGTTTTCTATTCTCATCAATTAATTCCTTTCTGAAGGGCAGTAGGCTTGCTTCTTCTACTATATTAATGCCTCCAGTAGATGGGAAGCTCCCTGAAGACAGGATTTGACCCACTTAGTTAACTTTGAAGTCCCCTGTATTACCAGCCCCCAGACCCTCACCCCAGGGCTGAGTACCATGCCTGACTCATGGGAGCTGTTCACTAAACCACTGACTGGGAGATGAACTCAATCACATTGTAAACCAGGCTCAAATGCTTCATCAAAATGGGTGTTCTGAGACAATTCCACAATCCATCATCTTAAAAATGCAAAAAGATAATGAAGATCTTTTCTGATGCCTAATAGCAAAATTAGAGCACTAAAGGGGCTTTTTGATCCGTATTTCTCTACCTTTTACCTAAAGGCTGGTTTTAAAAGTCATAAAATGGCTGTTCAGCATCCAGGAGGCTGGTCAAAGACACTTCTGGGACTATTTTACGTGCCACACAAGCCCTATTTCTTATCTGAAAACACAATTCTGCCTGACTCAATATGAAAATTTGTCATAATTTAACATATATAAGAATCTTGATAAAATATTATATTTTGAATTTTTAAACTGTGGTATTTAAGAAACACGTGTATAAGACTATTGACAAGATAATATTTTTAGTTCATGATCAAGTTGGCAGAAAGACGACTTTAGAAAGGCAGCAATTGCTAAACTCTGCCCTCATACAGATTTATCTTTTGGTGCATACAATCGTTTATTCCTTCATTCATTCAACAATCATCACATCACTCATGATGAGTCAGCCATTGTCTGTTAATGACGGGAGGGAGTAAAAGCTTGTTAAAATGTTTGACCTTGACTCTGAAGGCAGTAAGGAGCCACGAACAGGTCTGAAGTAGGTCAGAGGCCTAGTTGGCATCATTGCACAGACAGGATTGTGATATGCAATTAGGCTATGGCTCTGTTCCTGTTCCTTTATCTTCAGTTTTTGGCCAGTTGCAAAGACAGGTTAACTAGTTACCTAAAAGAAAGACCCTAATTTCTAAAACTACAATTCAATGAATGTCAAAAACTATGAAATAGGGATGTGACCCAGGCTGGCTGAGTTTGAATCCTAGCTCTGTGTCCTTGGACAAGTAACTAAACCTTTGTGCCGCAGTTTCCTCATCTATATAATAGGGGTCACGACATAGCTTATGCCACAGGATTCTGAAGATTAAAGACTTGAACACAGGTAAAGCCTTCAGAATCATACCTGGCATACAATAAGTGGCTATATTCGCTATACTGAGGCTACTTTACTCTGTGTTGAGGCCTGTAGACTCAAAGGGGAATAACATGGTCCTGTCCTCAGGAGCAGCCCGTGGAGACTTCAGAGGGTTTCAGCACGATGTGATCAGTGCAGTGATGGGGCAGAGCAGCTAACCCAGGTGAGGAGGAACGGGGCACAGGGGGTCAGAGAGGAGGGTGTCTGGGGACGCTGCCCAGGAGGTGGGTGTAAAAGATCAATAGAAAGAATTCAGCTCAGTCAGGGGTCTGTGGGGAATGTCACAGGATGCACTGAATCAGCTGGATTTTCTCCATTTATAGATTAATTCATTAGTGTCCCAGCCTGGTTTATAATCATTTTCATGTAAGTCCCCCAGAAGGTGTTAATGGGACCTTCCATGGCAGCAATGATAAAAGCATCATGAGAGATAATTAGTCAGGGGTGTTGGTAGGAAGCAGGGGCTACTAACTGGGGCATCATGAGAAGAAGGAAAATCAAAACAATCAATTAACATTTCCTCAAGCCAGTATACAAAACCTCAGAAATTATGTCTCGGATTTGGGAGTCTGAAGTCTGCTAAAACACTAGGGTAATCAAAGTGTCCCAACCAATTGCACTTTTTATCAGAGAGCACTGCTGGGGACTCTTCCTAAAACATTCAGTAAATGTTGTTCAGTGGTTCCAACAGAATCTTCTCGTAGCAGTCAGATATCTGAGGGGATCCCAGGGCATTGATGTGATTGTCATTCACTGCCAAGAGTCTTGGGTAGAAAGAAACATCTGGGAGAATTGGCTGTACATCCATTCCAACATGTGCCCAAGAGTGGAGACTCAGTCCCCTCATGTTTTCCTTCTTTCTTTCTTCTCTCCTTCTACTTTTCTTCCCATCCTCCTTTCTTATTTTCCTACATTTTTTACTTTTATCTTTGATGATGTGAGACGTGTTAAGGATCAAGCATTTAAAAATGACAATAGGTAGCCGGGCTCGGTGGCTCAGCCTGTAATCCCGCGCCTTTGGGAGGCTGAGGTGAGTGGCTTGCCTGAGCCCGTGGGTTCGAGACCCACCTGGGCAACTTGGCGAGACCTCATCTCTACCATAAATAAAAAAAATCAGCCGGGCGTGGTAGCGCACGCCTGTAATTCCGGCTACTCGGAAGGCTGAGGCAGAAGGATCGCCGGAGCCCGGCAGGTCGAGGCTGCAGTGGCCAGGAGCAGCCACTGCACTCCAGTCTGGGCGACACAGTGAGACTCCAACTCAAAAATAAATAAATAAATAAAATGACAATAGGTAGACATCTGAAATATAAATTGTCCATATCCATTTCTGGCCCCCTGCCTCCAGTTCGGCTGAGATTGCTTTTTAAATGAAGCCTTTGTGTCCTTTACTGAGAAGAAAATCATTTATGGACAATTGGTGGAGTTAAAAACGTGAGCTAAGATCACCCTGATAGGCTGATACACTCTGATACAGTAGGCTTCTCCACTGACCCAAATCCATTTTGAGAGATAGGTGTCTTAGTCCTCTGAGGTCCTAAAGGGCTATGTGGCTCAAAGGGGTATCCCTCTCTTCTCCTGAGCACTGAAACATGCTTTCAGATGCAGAATTGAGTTTGAGAGGCACAAAGTAAATGGTATGATGATTTGAGAGTCAGATAAACCTGTGTTAGAATTCTGATTCTGCCATCACTCAGAAGTTGTGTGTTCTTGGGTAAGTCACCGGGTATCTCTGAGCCTCTGTTCAGAATTTGTAAAATGGGAATTTAATGTCTACATTACTGGGCTGTTTGAGACAATTATACAAATTGACACATATAAAATATTGCCTTTTTTAAGGAAAACAAACTTCTTTCTCAAATCCCATTATATACATTAACTCGACAACTTTTCTTTGCTAAAAATTCTACAGTTTAAGTAAGGTCTAACTGAAGTGGAACAAACTGAACTCATTTAAGGTATACATTCTTGACCAATTTTGACAGATGTCTATACTATGAAGCCATAGTCACAATAAAAATAACAAGCATTTTTCTTTCATCCACATGTTCCCTTTATAATCCACCCCTTCCTGTACCCTCATACCCAAGCAACTGCTGATCTACTTTCTGTCTTCAGAGATGAGCTTGCAGTTTCTAGAATATCACATAAAAGATATCATCACACAGGTTGTGCTTTATTTTTTGGCGGGGGAGTGCTGGCTTCTTTCACTCAATGTCATGACTTTGAGATTCAGCAATAGTTTGCTGCTTTGTATTGCTGAGTATATTTCATTACCTGGAATTTTAATAACTTTGAAGGCATCCCTTAATAAATCATACAACATCCTCAAAAATCAGGATGCTAGAGAGATCTTATAGTTTCAAGTTCTAAGAAACCTTTGCCGCTATTATCTTTTGCTTAGAGGCATGACGTCCGCTTCTCAGCTAGACTGTGTAAGGTCCGTCATTATCTCCCTATGGATGGAGCCCACCTCTTTCCCTTCTGCTGACCAGACTGAGTCCTCATTTCAGCCTGTCACCCACACTTTCAAGGGTCTCTCCAGCGTCTGTTCACGGCCTGGCACACCATCTCTTACCTTCCATGCCTATAAAGCCCACCATCCCTCTGGTCTAGTATGTGTCCGACCTCCTCCAGGACCCTGCTACTCTTCCAGCTCCTCTCCAGGGCTGCCTTCCCAGTATATGAGGGGAGACTCCCAGAAAAACAGAAATTGTCTTTCGGATGATGGGCCCTTTTATAAGACAGGCTTTCCCTGTTAGGTAAGTATTCTAGGAACACATTGGTTTTTATCTGGAGGCTTTGAGAATATTGCATCATGATATACAGAAGAAACATCCTGAGTTGTGATAAACAGGTGACTGGTTCTTCCACCATGACAATGAAAGGAGGGACCCCCAAGAGACTTAGAAAAAACTTAGTTCACATTTGCTTCAGCATAACCATTTTTGTTTAGGATGGCATGCTTTGAGTCTAGCACAGGTTAGACATAGATACATTTCCAATAGGCAGGTTTTAGGAAGTGTTCAGACATTTTACTGCAGGCCACGCTGGCAAACCACCCTAGTCCCTCAGCAAATCAAAGGAAAACTCCATCAAATGTAAGACAAGGGCAGCCCAACCTTTCAATTCATGGTTTAGCATAATAATCTCTATGAAACTTCCTGGTTTATTATCAAAGGAGGAAGGCCAAAGATCATCTCTTAGCTGGCTGAAGCCATAGAAATGTTATTAAGACTGCCTTTTAGCTAAGGAGCTTATGAATTGGAAACATCTGACAGGTGTCTTGCAGGAATACCCCTCCCCTTGTCTCCTCCCATCTAGCCCACCACCAGAGATCACGAGATGCTAGTGTCTGGAGACAGCAAGGTCTAAGACTCATGTGGCTACCATCAACATCAAAGACCACAGCCCTGGACATTCCTTTTGGTCCAGATCCATCTGGGCAAAAACCTCCCTTGCCCCAAAGGCCCTTAAATATACCCAGTTCTTGGCCCATCTGGGCCACACTTGCCTCTGAGTGTTGGCGCCTTTCCAGCCTGTAAAAGATGAATAATAAACTTAATTTCCTTCGACTTCTTACTTGGTCGCAATCTTGCGTTATTCCCATGGTACCGGCACCTGCCCACCTTACCTCAGTTTACCCTTTCAACAACACACCTGCCCATACCACACTGAGTGTTCTACAGTTTTGATTAAAAAATAGCATGACCACCATGCCCCCACCCTCCCTATTTGCCCAATCTCACCAAGAGCAACTTTCTTTTTGTTTTCCTGGATGAAAAAATCCTCATAGGGAATTGTTTTGCCAGTTTGGAAGAAGTGAAACAAAAAATGGCAGAAACACTGAAAGGCATCAAAACCGATGAGTTCAAAAACTGTTTCTGAGCAGTGGAAAGAAGCATCTAGATAGACATATTGCATCAAACGGAGAGTACTTTGAAGGTGGCAGAAGTTTAAAAATGCAAGAATAAATACACAATTTTTTATAAATGAATTATGGTTTTGGGGGGTCCCCGGTATATATCTTACTACTTATGCAAAGCCCAGCAGGCTCCTCTTCTCTTCGGCGAACAGCTGCTGACTACCAGCTCCCTGCCAGGCTCTGAGCTGAGTACCAGGAGTAAGGAGCGAGATGAGAAACACAGCCCCTGCCCTCAGGGTGTTTACACTCCAAGGCTGGAGAAGGAGGCAGACAGACATACATCATGCCCATGGGCAGACACTGAGTAGAGGAGGTAGAGAGAATGTGCATACATCTGTCTGTCTGCATGGAAGTTGGAGACGGCTATCGTCAAACCATTCTTTCTCCCCATTTGTCAGAGACATCACCGGAGTGGGGAACGAGCTTTACAAATCTCCTGTCTGCCCGCTCCCTACCAAATAGATCTGTATGGAGCTGAACAGAGGACAATCAATTCATTTGTGAAGAAGAACTAGTCCCAGAAGTTTCCTCAGCTCTCCTTGAAAACACCACACCTGCTGAGTAAAAACAAAACAAAACAAGACAATAGCCAGACATGAAATAAAGGCCCAGTGTGCAGCTCTGACCCATGGCCCATTCCACAGCTGCCAGAGTGGCCTCTATAAGAGTCAGGGCTTGGGCAGAGGTGCTGGGTCATTTACTGGGCAGCAGCTCTGGACCACAGCTGCTCAGAGGTTGGAGATAAGGTTGAGCCTCTTGCTCCAGGGACCATCTCGCCCTCCAGCTATTGCTGAAGAGCCCAACACTCAAGTGTCACAAGCATCACAACATCCCCTGATTACCATGACACCCTGAAAGCCTAAACCTAGAGGGTTAGGACTGTTCCTAGACTTCTTATTTTGCAAAGTGCTAAAGCCCAGGTTTTGGTATTAGATGCCTTGTGCCCTCCAATGAGGTTGATCTACTTATCCCTGTTAAAGTTTTGACACTGACAGTCTCATGTTGCGGAAACTCCTGCAGTCCTGGGCAAACCAGGGCGGTTTAGGACACTAGCTCCAACTCACATTCTTTGATCCACCTTTTAGTTCAGCCCAGGAATTCTGGAAATGTAGCACCTGGCCTGGAGTATTGGTGTCAAGAGAGTTTAGATTTGCAAATATGCAGGCACTCCATGCCCACTCAGTCAGAAGCCCTAGGGATGACAATCAGCAATGTGTTTTTTTAACAGGCCTTCTAGGAGATCCTGGTGCTAGCTCCCGACTGTGAACCACTGTTCTAGCCATGTCTGTTGTGAACGCTTAACACAGGAGTATCCCATCAGCTCCTGCCGGTCGTACCCCAGAATTCCCACTTTATACCTGCTGTTCTGATGCTGTAAAGGGGGGTTCCCTGCAGGATCCCCCTGTATCCACGCAGGTTGACCAGATCTGTGAGGGTATAACATCCTTTGAAGCAACAGGAGCTGAAGCCAGTAGATAAACAATACACTCTTCTATTTCTGGCAGACAACTTGAAAGCCCAGTCTATACATGCGTTGGCCAATATGCTAGACAGTAGGCGCAGAAGGCTATTTAGGTAATTTAAATTAATGAAATAAAATAAAGAAGCCATATTTTAAGCACCCACTAATCACACGTGGCTAGTACACACAACATTGAGCAGCACAGAGAACATTCCTAGCGTCGCAGAAAGATCTACTGGACAGCCCTACTCCACATGGCTCCTCAGAAAAGCCAGGGAAACTAAACTACACTCAAAAACACACCTTTGCATTGGCTGTCCTCCTTTCCTGTTTTATTCCATCCAGTCCCCTAATTCTGTCTCCTGGAATAAACCTGCAAATAAGCCTTTGTCTCAGGCTTGGCTTTCTCGGGGAAGGGGTGCGAGGTGTGGGGTGGCAGGCTAGGACAGGGAGCCAATGGGATAGGCTGGGTAGAGACAAAGCCCCTGCTGACTCCCAGTCCCTGCTGCTGGTGCCCACTCTGTGCATCCCTCTGGTCTCCCATGATGTCAGAACGAGCAGGCTGGGCATATGGAGGTTGCTGCGAGCCTAGGGAACACAGGCTGTTGACAGAGGGAGTCTTTATGTTGAGAAATGTGACTTGAAGATTGCCAGAGAACAAAGCCTTCGTGTCACTCAGAGGTCTGCATTGACTTCGAGAGAGGATTTGGG
Organism: Tarsius wallacei; assembly: GCA_963574415.1. NCBI lineage: Eukaryota > Metazoa > Chordata > Mammalia > Primates > Tarsiidae > Tarsius > Tarsius wallacei. The sequence continues at coordinate 2,386 of CAUYQG010065349.1, read as the reverse complement.
TTGCTGGTGCTTTTTCTACAGAAAATGGGCACCTGAGGCTGGGCACGTCCTGATGGAGTGCCTTTTGAATTAGGACATCCACGATGCAACACACAGCCCTGATTCAAGGACTTGAGCCCTACAAGCCCCTGTAGTTTGTGAATAATGTGCTTTTCTTAGGGAAATAAATCAGTCTTACGTTTTCTTTAGGACTCTATTAATATCATATATGTGGAACAGCTTTATAATTGGCTGCTTTACCTTAAAGACCGGTTATGGGTGATGGTTTTTTGGCATATTTTCAATTCATTCGATTTGACAAGTAATTAGGGTGGGCTTAGACAGTGCTTTTTAGTCCAGCAATAAATTAGAAGCCCAATTTATTCTTTGTTTTTTAAAAACTCTAATGTCATTTAGATTTTAAAATATATATAATTCTTCATTTTGACAAAACCTACCTGGTTTTCACATGTCACTGCTGCATCTTAGGAGTAAAGACTTATTTCAACAACAAATATCTTGTTGCTTTATTTTTTTTTTTTTTAGAGCTATTCTTTTGGATGACAATTTTATTTGATCAATAATTGCATCAATTCCTGCTAAAAGCATACACTAGCTGCTCAAGGTGAAATTTACCAGCTTCCAATTTTTAATTAGCCTGTTTCTCCTTTACAGTTGGAGCCTCTAACAGAGAATCAGAGCAAAGTAACTCACTGAAGAAAGACAAGTCATGCAGAAAATGCCAATATCAATTTCCTAAACAAGTCATAACTTAAATACCACACACCCAGTTCCTGGCCCTAAGCTTTAAAGGCAGAAGCAACCAAAGAAACTGATTGGCCAGAGAACATTATCAATTAATGAGAGAAGTTAAAAGGAAAAGAGAGTGCATTAAATAAATTAGAAAAACAAATTGCAACCGAAGCTTGATATTTTTAGCTGAGGAGGAAAGGCTTTTCTGTTTGGACTCAACTATCTTTGCCTATAACTGAGCAGGGCTTAGCAGATAGGAACCGTGGCCCTGAGACCGAGGAAGGAGGGTGTGCACTAGAGGAAGGAGGAGGAGGTTCAGGGTTCAAGTCTGGCTCTGCCACATCTGCATGATCGTGTGCCCACCCCACTCCCCCTTCCTGAGGTCCACATTCCTCCTACCTAAAACGAGAAAAAGACAACCAGCACCACAGACCCCACAGGCTCACTGTAGAGGCTGAACGTGAACCATGAATCCTGTGTTCTATGTGCATACATCTGGGAACACAGATGTTTTTGCACAGGTGTGCCAGTGTCTGTGTGTAGGCATGTGTGCAACCACACAAGTGCAAAGACTTTGGTCTTCATAAAAATGAAGGAACACATGGAAACAATAAACACCAAATTCCAGTTGATGAAGACCTCTGGGAAATTTGGTCAGAGACACACAGGGCTTTACCTGAACTGTTGAGGTTTAGTCTTTTTTTTCTTTTTCTTTTTTTTTTTTGAGTCCGAGTCTCACTCCTTTGCCCAGGTTGGAATGTAGTGGCACAATCATGGCTCATCACAGCCTTGACCTCCTGGGCTCAGGTGACCTCAGCTGGGTCTACAGGCATACACCACAACACCTAGTTATTATTATTTTTTAATTTCTTATAGAGACGAGGTGTCACTATGTTGCCTAGGCAGGTCTCAAACTTCTGAGCTCCAGCTTCTGTCTCAGCTTCCAAAGTGCTGGGATTACAAACATGAACCACTGCACCTGGCCTGAGGTTTTATTCATACACAGAGAAACAGGAAAACAACATTTGCTGTATTTATCTCTAGGACATTGTATGTTATGAAATATTTCTTCCTTTTTCTTAAATAAAAAGACCAGAGGGATCCACCTCTGCTGACAATAGGAACATTGGAGCTCTGAATACCATGATTTAGGGATTGTACCTCACCCCTGGCTCCACGGAACAGCCCCTGGATGTCATTGCTGAGGGAGACAAGAGTTCAGTTTTAGTGGAAAAAAGTCATCTTGAGGAGTTCCTTTCCCGCTGGAAATAGCAACTCAGAGGCCCTTTTGCAATGGAACAGTCCATGTTCAGCTTAACCAGGATAGGTTGCAAATGGCAAAAGTCCAGATGCCCTCAGAGATTTTATTTCTTTATTTTTATTTTATTTTATTTTATTTTTGAGCTGGAATCTCATTCTTGTCGCCCAGGCTGGAGTGTAGTGGCACGCTAAAAACCAACAAAACCTTGACCATATGGGCAAAGCTAATCCTTACGCATAAGCCAACCAAGTAGCCAGAACTACAGACGCATACCACCATGCCCAGCTAATTTTTTTGTTATTTGTTGTAGAGACAATGTTTCAACAAGTTGCCCAGGCTGGTCTTAAACCCTCAGGCTCAGGCAATCCTCTCACCTCGGCCTTTCAAAATGCT
>CAUYQG010065348.1:0-16491 GCA_963574415.1 Tarsius wallacei | reverse complement strand
GAGCCCAGCAGGTCGAGGCTGCGGTGGCCGGAAGCAGCCACTGCACTCCAGTCTGGGCGACAGTGAGACTCCAACTCAAAAAAAAAAAAAAGAAAAGAAAAGAGAAGAGTAAGAAATTGCAAAAATCAAAATTTTAAGATTATGAGAGGAAAAAAAATTCCAAAGACCAGATGCCCTATTTTTCCAGGACTTTTATAAGCTTAGGAAATCAAAACAGACCTATCACATCATTTGGACAGCACTCAGATGTGATGTGCAAACTCTAGTCATGTGACACCTCATAGCGCAAGCTAACTCTTTTCCCTGTCTCCTCCCCTCCCTGACAAATGCATATGCTGACCTGGTTCCTTGCAACTCCCCCAAACAGACAACGCTGCCATTCCTAGAAGGTAGTGAAATCATTTTACAAGCGCATTTCAATGTTTTGAATCTCCTAACACCAGGCAATCCCTGTTACTTTCTTTAAAGCAAGTTTCCACTAGGCAGAGGGAATAAGTAAACACACTCTGTGCTGTTTGCAGACTCTCTGTGTTGTCTGGTAAGGTGAAGGAAAGTGGCAGTGGCAGCACCATGGCTGGGGCTCAGCTCCAGGGAACAGTACAGTTTTTTCATGCAGCACTGGGAAGAAAACCACCGACTGCCACAGGAAGGGGAAGATCCTGAACCCACTCGAGAGAGCGCCTCAAGGGCAGTGGTGTTCTCTCTCCAAGCACGTGATCAGGAACAAAAGCATCTTTATTCATCTCTTTCTGCTGCACTGGTTTGCTTTATATCCCTTATAAGCTGCTGAAAAAGGCCACGAGCAGTCCTTTCAGTTGGCTGAGGAAGAGATGAAAGGTTTCACAAGAGGGAAGCTGTCATTTCTGAGAATGGTTTATTCACACTATAGAATAATCTTTAAAGAAAAGGACTGATCTTTTAATTATAGAGGGACAAGCACATCTGTGAAATCTACCTATTTTACTTCGGATTAAATACTCTTGTTAAAAAGCCAGATATTCAGTAAACAAAGATCTCAGTTTTGATTGGAAATGGCTTCTCTCCCTAATACATGTCTTCTAACTACCTCTGATCCCACCCAACCCCCAAATTCTAGTTGCTATTTGAGAAACAGCAAGGAGAAAAGTACACAACCTTTCAGAGATGGAATCTGAGGGTCTTGGTTATGTTTGGCTAGGCAAGCTCTAGATTCTCAAAAATGTCGATCACTTATTTGTGAATAATTGTATAATCACTGTCTTTTTTTTTTTTTTTTTGAGTTGGAGTCTCACTCTGTCGCCCAGACTGGAGTGCAGTGGCCGCTCCCGGCCACCGCAGCCTCAACCTGCTGGGCTCCGGCGATTCTTCCGCCTCAGCCTTCCAAGTAGCTGGAACTACAGGCGTGTGCTACCATGCCCGGCTAATTTTTTGATTTATTGTAGAGATGAGGTCTCACCTGCCCAGGCGGGTCTCGAACCCGCGGGCTCAGGCAATCCACTCACCTCAGCCTCACAAAGGCGCGGGATTACAGGCTGAGCCACCAAGCCCAGCTAATCACTGTCTTATAAAGAGTATTTTTTGATTTATCTAAAAATCCCAACACATTTTAATTCTGCTCTCAAATCATACCTTTGCTCTGGCTAAGGAACACAGGCAAGCAAGTGACACAGCTTAGAGTTGCTGATGTGCCTGCACAGTGCCAAGGATGGCGTGGGCACAGACACATAATCAATATTTACCGAATTGAAATGACACCATTCACGACTCTGGAAATTTCACCATCCAAAATTTTCCATTGCAATTTCTTCTAGTTCTTTTTAGATGTAAAACAAGCATAGAAACAGCACCTGCTCCCTAGCTGGTTGTGTCCTTGCTGATTCCTTTTTTATTTAGTGCCTCTTACTAAGACAGCCCAGAAGCAACTCGCCTGTCCACACACAAGTGGGCTGACTGATGGCTTTCCTGCTTCCAATATTTCTGGATGAGTCAATTCTCTTCCTAGGGGATTCTGGAAACTTTTGCAAGTTCTCACTTGAGATAATTAGAAGTATTTATCCCAGGCAAAAAAAAAAAATTAAAAAAAGAAAAAATCTGTTTTCTCAAGAACTATTTATTTTCCATTGATGTTTTTGAAATCTTTTCATTGAAATCTTTCTCTAACAGGATATTTACATGATATTTTAATTTCTCTTCTTTGTGTAATTTCTTAACTTCGAGATTCTTTAGTAGATGACATTTAGATAGGTGACATCCCAAAGGTAGTTTGATTCTTCCTATTATTTAGCAAGCTTTTATTCTGAAGCATCCTCATTTTCATCTATTAGCATCCATTAGCCTATGGTTCTAGAATCTGGTGCCAAAGTTTGGTTCCTCCTGTTTGCAAAACCATCCCTTCCCCAGGTCAACTGCTCCTGAAATAGGGAAGGCCCAGTCTCTCCCAACAACACTGCTGTGTGAATACCTCCTGTGGTGAGTGCATCTTCTGTCCCTAGGTCATTGTTCATTATTCTCGGATGCTTCCCTCAGCATTCAGAGCCCAGGTTTCAGGAATCGCCATTACTTCAAAATAATCTCATAGCTAGCACAATCAGAGAAGAGAAGGCAATCAGGGGTATCCAAATAGGAAAAGAGGAAGTCAAGTTATCTCTCTTTGCAGATGACATGATTGTGTACCTTGAAAACCCAAGAGAATCTGTCAAAAACCTCCTTACACTGATAAAGGACTCTGGCAAAGTCTCAGGATATAAAATAAATGTGCAAAAGACAATCGCATTTCTTTACACCAATAATAAACAAACAGAAACTCAAATCATTTTTATCTTTTACCACAATGTGTATTCCTTGTCATATTTATTTCTCTAATTCTACATTCTAGATCCTTTTCTAGCACTCAGCACCTTGCCATTTTGCCCTCTTTGTAGTTTTCCTCAAAGTCTTCTTTTCCCTCTTGTCACTGGAATCTAATCCCTCTCCCTTCTTTTGCACACAGTGGTTCTTTCTTTCCAGCAGGACTCTGCCTGCACTTCCTAACTAACCTTGTTGAGTCCAATGCTGCAGCCCTGGTCACTGCAATCTGTAGCTCTGTACAACTGTGATGGATCTTTGATGTTTCTGTTTCTTTTGTTTGAGGGGATTTTAAACATTTACCCCATTTCCAAAAACTTTCTTTACTGAGTATTCTTTATGTTGGGCTGTGAAAGATTCTACCCATAGGGAGGAGTAGAAAGCTAGGACATGTAATGGTCATATCTCATTTGTTGTATTTCCTTGGGATCATCACTACCTATTACCACTGAATATTGCAGAGTAAACATGCAGAAATTAGACCATTCTTCCATGCACAGAGCCTTCTCTCTCCTAGGCATTAGGACACTTTGTAAATGCTTGCTAACATGTTCAGTCTCTAACTTTTCTGAAGTTCAGCTCTCTTGTACTTAATGTACACTCTTCTTCTGTATTTGCTAATTGTTTTAATAAGGATAATTATAATTATGGCCTCTCGTTTACTTATCTCCGTTGCTGTTTCTTGTGATTTAATACATAGCCTGCCTTTCTCATTTTATTACCTGTGATAATTTTATTGTGTTAAAATGTTTTTAATGATATACTTCAGAAGGTAATTTTAAAGGTTTCTAAAAGCAGATTTACTTAGCTAAGCAGTTCCTCTGCATACCATTTCATAACCAAAACACTGAAGCATGGCATAAGCAACAAAGGAACAGTATGAATTCTAACTTTTTCGTTCTATGTTAATGTATTAATAATACCAAAGCAACTGTCCTTCTATTCTCTGCTACATTAGAATAATTTGGGGAAGTTTTTGAAAGTCCTGATGCCCATACCAGACTCCATACAAATGAAATCAGTATCTGTGGGAAGGAGGGGTTCTGACACCAGAATTTTTGGTAAATTCTGAGGGGATTCTAAAGTGCAGCAGCAAAGTTTGAGGACTATGGTACCAGAGTTCTTTTCATACTTTCTGAAGTATGGGTGCAAAATCATCTACTGAGTTCTCGAGAAGACTTCACTTTTTTATAGAAATACCTACAATTTCTCTCTTCCCAGTACTATACCCTCACTGAGATAGTTCAGAGAAGTTATTTAGATAAAACTTTATATTCATGGAGGACCTTATCAATTCTAGAAATGACCTTCAAGCAAAAATTTTGCATGTCTTTCTTTAGGGACTCGTGTGTGTGTGTGTGTGTGTGTGTGTGTGTGTGTGTAATGGAGACATCATTGCTTTCATTAGTGGAAAAAAATAGTTTTAAGATTTTTTTTCCAAAATAACAGCATTTTCCTATGTTGTAAAACAGTAAACATTTGAAGTTTAAGATATCGATGACCATTTGGGAAGGAAGAGACTAGAGCCAGCTGCCTTCCTAATACTAAATTGGTTTCGCTAATCTAGTGTGTGTTTGGAGGTGCTTGCCAACATCAGAGAATTGACAGTTACTGCATTTTCTAAGTAGCAAAACCAGATGTTTCTCTCTATTTTCCACGTCTTTTCTTAACAGTGTGCAAATTTCAGCATGCTGTATTGGAAGGCGTTAAGAACATTTAAAGTGGGTTCACAGTCTAATGTTTGAGATTTTTAAAGAGTATGCTTAGTAAAGTGACTTAATCAGAAATTTTACAAACATTTGTTATGTTTTTGCTTCTCAGCATGAGATTTCCCAAAACTAGTGGGAATGCTCTTGTTCATTAAATCTCTGTCAACCAAATTCCCATTCCAAGTGAATGTGCCAAATGATGTAGACCAAAGATCATTATGAGCCATTAAACAAATACAGTTCTTAATAGGACTGTCTGTTTTGTCTTTTATATGTATATTAGAAGTGCTTTGCAAATTAGCATTAATTTAAAAGACTGAAAGGGACCTCATTGGAATCCAACATGCTGTCTTCTAACCCACTGAGGTAATTTTGTCTAAAATAATAATAGTAATAATAATAATAACACTTATAACCTGCTCATCAGCATAACAAGACTAATTGTGGAGGATGTTTATACATGGATACACAGATTATTTGGATATGATTATGGTAGTTCCTGAATGACGCTTAACTGAGCAAGCATGATTGACAGAAGGAGGCTAAGAAATTTATGGACAAACCAATGTATGGCCATTTTGATGTGAAAATGAACAAGCAAACTTGTGCCAGTAGGCAGACGGAGCACCAGCTGGGTAGAGACGGCGCAGCTGAGGGTCATTCCAGAGGTCTTGAATGATGATTTAGCTCATGATATACGCAAGTTGACTGTAAATCTATGTTTTCTTCCAAATCACAAACAATTGAAGCATGCCATTTGTTGAATAGTTTGGGCTGCTTTTACTTTATTGTTTATAACTTTGATTTTTGATTTTGGAAATCTTGGCCCATTAAAAACAGTTAGTAGATTTCTACTATATGCTATGTTGATCTATCTGTTACAGTTACTTGTTCAGGTCATAAAATGGGGTATCAGCAGATGCATGTTTGGTAGAGGCTAACTAATATTCAGAAACCCTTTAGAATGCATTTTTAAAATATATAAAATGAGCATTATTGCATCCCTTTAGTGCCCACCATTATTTTTGTTTCATATGTGTGTCAATGAGGTGACTGACCACAGATTGCTGTGATTTTAAAATCGGACCACTAGGTGCAGTGGTCTCTTTGATAATCAATTACCTCAAATTCTCCTCTCCAATGACAAAAACTTTTATTTTGGTACATAATTAGTGCTACAGATATTTGAAAGTTTCTCTTTGGGCATGTTGCTTTAATTGCATTACCTTTCTGCCATTAAACATTTACACCAATACATTTCCTGGTTCTCCTTAGCAGCAAAGGAATGCTGTGTCCCCTAATCTCTCACACACTATTTGTGAATGAAGTGGAGGCAACCATTTTAGACCTTACTGACATCTTTATCACTAACCTCTTAGCTAGGGAATTCTACTAAGCACTTGTAGGTAATGGAATTACTGAACCTTTTGGTATAAACTTTAAAAGGATTTTACAAAGCAGCAGTGCTAGGTAGGCAGAAACTTGGCAGTTTTGGTTCAATGAAAGAACTAGAATAAAGCCATGGATTGGGAGAAATATCATGGCAGGTTTTACAAAATGCCACTACCATGTTGGATATAATAGAGCTTCAAGCATTTGACGTTTCTATATTTTGGAGTACTATCCCCCCCAAATATGTACATTTTTATATATGTATATACATACATACAGTTATCAGATGACATTAAATAAAAATTAGAATGTTAGTTAAAGAATCGTGTTTACACACTAGTTAAGGAAGCATGTTTGCAATCTAGGTTATTATATATAAATATATATTATATGTATATGATAACCTTTGCTCTCAACATAGCCAAAAGTAAAATGAAATCATTTCCAAATGTACAATCACATACTTAATACCTAGTCCTTAGAAATAGTTGTTTTGTAAATATGAAAATTTCAGGAATTCCTTATCCACATCTCTCTTCCTCTAACATTCTTTTGTTGCTCAGTAGTATCATGAATATTTTTTACATATAAAATAATCCATAACTATAGTTTTCAAAATCTTTTAATCAATGAATAGTATGCTAAAATATTCTTCTACTTAGAGATCATGTTTTTTTCTCTTGACATTTTCATTACAAAATGAAAATTCATTGAATAATGCCAATATATTTATGTGAGATATGTATTTTATGTGTTAAGCACTATTCTTTTTAAAATTAATTTTATTTTAGATTCAAGGGGTCCATATGAAGATTTGTTACATAGGTATATTGGGTGATGGTGAGGTTTGGGCTTCTGATGATCACCCCTCACTCCAACTGTAAGCATGGTACCCAATGGGTGGTTTTTCAGCTCTTATTCCCTCTCCCTCCCTCCCCCCTTTAGTAGTCCCCAGTGTTTGTTGTTCCCATCCTTGTGTCCACTTATGTCCGATTTTTACTTTCCACTTATGAGTGAGAACATGCAGTATTGTTTTCTGTTTCTGTGTTGATTCATTTAGAGTGATGGGCTCCAGCTGCATCCATGTTGCTGCAAATGACCTGATTTTATTCTCTTTCATGGTTGTGTAGTATTCCATGGTGACATGACCACATTTTCCTTCGACCAGTCCACCTTTGATGGACATCTGGTTTGGTTCTATGCTTTTGCTGTTGTGAGTAGTGCTGCAATAAACATACTTAGTTGTCTGTTTGGTAGAGTCATTTGTATTCCTTTGGGTATATTCCCAGAAGTAGGAATGCTGGTTGCATGGTAGCTCTATTTTTAGTTCTTTGAGAAATCTTCAGACTGCCTTCCACAAAGGTTAAACTAACTTACATTCCCACCAATAGTGTACAAGCCTTTACATTCTCTTTGCTCTGCAACCTCCCTAACAAATGTTGTTTTTTGACTTTTTAATAATAGCCAACCTGACCAGTGTGAGATGGTATCTCATTGTAGTTTTGATTTGCATTTCTATGATGATTAGTGAAGTTGAGCATGTTCTCATATGTTTGTTGGTTACTTGTATGTCTTCCTTTGAGACGTATCTGTTCATGTTCTTTGTTCACTGTTTAATGAGGTTGTTTGTTTTTTTTCTTGTCAATTCATTTGAGTTCCCTATAGATCCTGAATGTTAGGCCTTTGTCAGATGCATAGTTTGCAAATGTTTTCTCCCATTCTGTAGGTTGTCTTTTACTCTTCTGATTACTGATTTTGCTATGCAGAAGTGTTTTTTTTTAACTTGATAAGCTTCCACTTGTCAATTTTAGTTTTTGCTATCTTTTGTTTTATGGATTTGGTTATGAATTTGTTGCCTGGGCCAAAGTCTAGGGGAGTTTTCCCTAGGTTTACTTATAAGATTTTTATAGGTTGATCTCTCATGTTTTAAATCTTTGGTCCATCTTGAGTTAATTTTTTGTATATGGTAGTAGGAGCCCAACTTTATTCTTCTATGGTTAGCCAGGTTTTTCAGCAGCATTTGTTGAAGAGGGTGTTCTTTCCCCAATGTTTGTTTTTTGTTGGTGTTGTCAAAGATGAGTTTGTTTTAAGACGGTGGTTTTATTTCTATTCTGTTTCATTGATTTATGTGTCTATTTTTGTGCCAGTATCATACTGACCATGCTATTTTGCTCACTGCAACCTTGTAATAAAGTATGAAGTCTGGTAAGGCAGTATGATGCTTCCAACTGTGTTCTTTTTGCTGAGGATTGTTTTGTCTATTCAGGCCTTTTTTTTTTTTTTGCTTCCATATGAATTTAAGTATTGTTTATTTTTAGATCTGTGAAAAATGATGCTAGTGACTTGATAGGGATTACATTGAAATGAATCTGTAGATTGTTTTGGGTAGTATGGACATTTTAAGATTGATTCTTCCAATCCATGAGCATGGATATCTTTCCATTTGTATTATCTTTGATTTCTTTCAGCAGAATTTTGTAGTTTTTGTTGTAGAGATCTTTCACTTCTTTAGTTAGATGTCTTCTGAGAGTTTGGGGGTTTTTTGTGGTTATTGTAAATGGGATTGTGTTTTTTATGTGGTCCTCAGCCTGTTTATTGTGGGTGTATAGAAATGCAACTGATTTTTGAGCACTGATTTTGTATCCTGAACTTTATTGAAGTCATTTATCAGTGCTAGTAGATTTTTGGTAGAATCTTTGGGTTTTCTAGGTATAGAATCTTATCATCTGTGAAGAAAGGTAATCTTTTTATATTTTAATATGAGTTTTAGAGTGTCATATAAGTTTAAAGCTGAAAGGCATCTAGTCTAACCCTCCTTACAAAAGCTAGAATTCTAGTTTGCAAACAACAGCAATTATTTCTAGTTAAATTTTGCAGTAAAAAAATATTTTATTGAAAGATATTTGGGTGTATTGGCAGAAGCGGGACACTGCTGGGGGAGGGGACATAACATCAGTAAGGTTACCTGATCTCAAACCAGGTGAAATTGGGACCAAAGGGAGGTTTCAACTTTACCTGTACGATGATGACTTATTGACCTAATCATGAATTATACCCCATATCTTTAAAATAAAAATAAATTTAAAAAAATGAATAAGAATGGGACACTATAGACCCAAGCTTAGATAACAGCTGGAAATAATGGAGGCTAGGAAGATAGGAGAGTTGGGACTGGAACCCAACTCTCTTCACAGAATTATCCCACTAAGTCTAACCACTGACCACTAAAAGACATGGCTTGCATCCTCTTCTGCTATTTCAGGACTTCGAGCATCTCCGCTGGAAACACTGCCTTTATTCATATTCCTGCCATACTGCTGCTGGCCAGGGCCTTAACAGATTGTCCACAGGCCCTGTTTCTTGACACCACTTCTAAATGAAGCATCTGATGGGCTGAACTCAGGTCACATGCTCACACACTAGCTGCAAATGAGGTTAGGAAAGCGAGCATTTGGCATCAGTTTACAATGAGGATTTCACCAAAAGAGGAAGTGGCTCTGAAACCGAGGGGGGAAAAAAAAAAAAGAAAGAAAGATAATGCCTCCTACAGTTCACAATGTTAATAGGAAAAATCAACATATATTCTTCCTTTTATACTTAAACCTCCAAAAATTTCCTTCCACCTAACACTGTGTGATTTTACCTTTTACAACCCAAGATGAGTTCACTTCACTCCCAAAGGAAATAAACTCAAAGTCTCATTTGTTACAGCATCCAAGTCAAAATCCAAGATCCCTAGGTAATATCCTTTTGTCATATTGTCCTCTAGTCTTGTTGTGATCCATCTCGATAGTCCATGACCTATACCTATGAACTAAATTTTAAAATTCACTACCAATAACACCACCTCATGTAAAGTAGTAAGGAAAAGAGAAGTGAAGGAAGTAGACAAAATAGGTATGTGTGTGCTCGTGTGTGTGTGTGTTTGTGTGTGTGTGTGTATGTTTGCAGCAAATCAAGGATGAATACCTTCTTTCTATAAATGGTCCTTGCTTTGGTAACTGGTCAAGATCACAATTCAGACGTACAATTTCCCTTCTCTAATATGAATTGCATATGCCCTTTGCTTTCAGCCAGCTCTTGGCTGTGTGAGCTCCTTTACTCAATAGAGTGACTCCTTTAATTTCTGAAGGACTTGCTTGTATAGGGTGACCTTACCACTAGGTATGTAATACCAGAAGATGTCCTAGAAGTTCCTTAGATTTCAGCTGCTTCTCCCCACCTCTATTAACCAAAAGCAGTCCTGTTTCTCTTTGATAGATCCATTGTTCCATCCAACACCATAACTCTCTTTCTGTTAGTTTGCTTAGTGGTATAATAAGCCCCAAAAGGCAAACACTTCATTTGCTCTTAATTCTTTGTAACCATTGTTGTCCTACTGGTGGAAGAATTAAAAGTTAAAACTAGCAGAGCCTAGAGTATCAGAAAGGGGAAACAGAAATTTTTTAAATGGATATTTAGGGTTAATTGTGAAAACACCATTCCCACTTAATTCACCTATCTACACATTCTGGTTTTGTGAAAAACAGTGTCACGTATTGGTCACTAATCAGGGCAAAAACACTTCCTGTAGAACAGCATCCAACCTCATAAAATATTGTCTCCCTGCTTATGCTATATCTGAATCATCAATTTTCCATTCCATTGTTTTATAAGGACAACATCATCTGGGTGATATAGTGAATCCCTGCACTTCAGTCCATTGCTCTACTCTTTCACAGTAAAGAGATTAGGGAAGAAGCAATGTCTTGTGAGATACAAGTACACAGATGGCACAAAAATGCTATAAAATTTACATTATTTTTCTGGCTTTCCCATGGTAGGAAGAGTGCTGTATAATGTTGTAACTGGCTAACACTGGCTAATTCCCTTGGTTATTATACCATGTTAAGGACTCAGAGTGATAGTGACCAGATTAGCCATGATAAGGGCAATCCATGTAGTAGAGCAGTACATAGTCTCTCTTCTCAGTACCAGGAGCATTTTATCATGAGCTCATTGAGCAAGAAGCAGGTTGCTGGGGATGGAGACTGACACATACATAGCAGGTCATCTTCTCTAACTAATTCTTTATTTTTATTATTTTTTTACCTTTAAAAATATTTTTAGCTGAATATTCCGTTCTAACCACCTAATTCTTTAAAAGCACCCTCATACAATATTCATACACTCTGAACGAATTCCAAAAGATCCTTCCACATAATCTTTTTTGGTCTTCTTGTTACAAATCCTCCAATCTTACTCTTTCAATGTTTCTTCTAATTGCCAAACCATTAGCCACTCTCCATAGATGGACATTATTGATCCATCGTTTGTTCATTTATTCATTTACTGAAAAAATATTTATTGAGTACCTAATACATGCTAGTCATTAATTCTTTACTTCAGATAAAGTGAACATTGAGATAATCCTCTTGAAATTATAACCACATGGAAAATTTCCCTTTGCCACTCCCTTTCAGGGACACCTCTGTGCAGTGCCATCAGTCACAGCAATCTATTTCTGTCTGGGGCCAGGATATGTGTAGACCCAACTATGAAACTGGCTCAATTTTTCTTTCCCCAGTCAGCTAGTCATTGAGGGTCTGTGGGGTGTGGGTTGAGGGAGAGATGTCTGTGCAACAGGAGTAACGTGCTGGGAGTGTGAGCTGCCTGTTTGCTTATATTACCTGTGTCTTCAGGCCCAGTCTCCTTTCTTTTCATGGACCAGTACTACTAGGCATGTCCAGATATACGACCAGGTGGCTAAGATGACACCCAACTCATTATAAAAAGCTAGAGTTTCATCATCTAGCATCTTAAGGTCAGGAGTCCATCCATTGTTTATGAAATGAAGGTACAATTATACCTACTTCATATGGTTGCTGTGGGAAAGAAATACATTAAAATGTGGAAAGTACTTGCAACAATGCCTATCGCATTGTACTTGCTTGACAAATGATAGTTATTACAGTGATTATCAGGGTCCAGTAGCAATCCAAGAGCTTTTTCTTAAAAGAAAAATTACAACTTGCAAAACTTATGAGATTTTGACATGCTCTGTAGGACATTCTGGCAATCCAGAATATACCAGGACACCAGTGTACCTACTATGTCAAAGGCCAAGTGGCATTGCTGTCTGCACCATAGTGCTAGAGCCATCCGGATAGCTTTTTCTTGTTCTGGCCCCTGTTCAAAACTATTAGTACTTCAGGTCACTCACTAAACTGATTGGCAAGGCATTCTCAGTTGCTGATTTTGCCACCTTCCAAGTCTAAAAAGTATCCTCTGGCATTGTGATTGTCTTTTTTTTTTCTAATGTGGAGCAGAGTGCAATGTATTATTCACTTTGAACATGGAGTAGGCAAATCTCTGTTGAAATTCCTACCTTACAACTTCCTACCTCTATGACCTTAGTCAAGTTACCTGATTCTTTAAAAACTCTTGCATGTCTGGTAGCATAATTAAAGGAAACGACACATATAAAATACCTGTAACACAATGTACCCTGCTATATTGGTTTCTCGCTACACTTTCCTCCTTATCCATAGTGTTGAGCCAGCTGTCTCCTAGGTTTTGCCTTGTGGAATGGCTCCCTGGCACTTCAAATTCTTCATGCCTCAGATGGAGCTATTCATCACTTCCTCCTTCCTGTTCTTCCTCTAGTGTTCTTTTCTGCAAATGATGCCAGCACTCACTCACTGCCCAATCAGAAGCCCAAGTGACTCTTCTTTTCTCACTTCTAACCCTACAGCCAGGGGCTTATTAAATCCTGTGAATTTACCTTTCAGATATTGATCCCCTTTGCTGCCACATTGATTGAGTCACTATCCTCTCTCACCTGAATTACAGCTATAGCTTCTCACTATTTTAGCATTGTCCCCAGTGCAAACACACCCAGTCACGTTGTTCTGATACTGGAAGCCCCTCAGCAGTTTTTCTTTACACTTTAGGTAAAGTTCAGATGCCTTAGTGTTGCTTTTGGGAAGTCCATGGTTGGACACTGCTTAGCTCATAGTTCTATCTCCCTCTTGACTCTGCCAATCCCGCTCAGTGCTCTGCCAATTCCTCAAGAGCCCCAGGATTTCTCTTGCCTCCATTGGGTCTTCTTAAGGCATTTCTTTTACAAGA
This sequence comes from Tarsius wallacei, assembly GCA_963574415.1. Taxonomy (NCBI): domain Eukaryota; kingdom Metazoa; phylum Chordata; class Mammalia; order Primates; family Tarsiidae; genus Tarsius; species Tarsius wallacei. The sequence goes on along the minus strand of CAUYQG010065348.1, from coordinate 3,457 downwards.
AACACTCTTGTGGTTAACTCCTATTATTTCTTCATGTCTCTGCTCAAATATGACTTTCTCAGAGAGACTTTCTTTGGCCCCATTGACAAGGTCAGGTCTTGATATGTCTTCTCATGGTGCCTGTTGAAGTGAACTGTTGCTGTATTATAAACCACCCCATATTCATTGGCGTAAACCAACAAAGATGTTATAATATTCACAGATTTAGTAGGTCAAGAATTTGGACCGGGCACAAAGAGGATGGCTTGTCTCTGCTCCATAATATCTGGAATTTCAACTGGGAAGAACTTGAATGGCTAAGGAGGGTTAGGGTTAGGGTTAATGACTTCTTGCATTTGGGCAGAGATGACCAAAAAGTTGGGCATAGCGGAGAACTGGAACTATGCGTGGTCTCTTTCAGGAAAGCTGGACTTTCTGTATAGTGCCTCCAGGCTCCAAAAGCTCATTTTCCAATAAACAAAAGAGAATCCTTTTATGACGTTCATGACTTAGTCTTGGAAATCACATAGTGTTATTTCTATTTCACCTACTGGTTAAATCCATATAAGGTCATCTAGATTCAAGCAGAAGGGATTTAACCCAAATACTCAGGAGGAGGAGTATCAAAGAATTTGGAATTATGTTTGAAAACTATTACAGTGCCCTTTACCTATGTAATCTTAACACTTATTTTTAATTATAAGTGTTTGTTAAATTTTTGTTTTCTCCAGTAAACTTCAGTAAATTCTATGGGAGTAGAATTTGTGTCTGTCTTTGCCACCATACCTTTACATCTGGCACATTGTATGTAACTCAATCCCCAAAAGCATTCATTAAGAGAAATATAATTCAGGTAAACTGCTACAAGCCAAATGGACCTTGATTTGTTGTAGTTAAATGAGCCACACTTGCCTTTGTTCTGCTCAAACTAGAGGAATTAAGAATTGCCTCACTCTTTTGGCTATTTTTGTTTGCCTTTATTCTCAACAAAGAAAGGAATGCCATCTCAAAATTGTCAAGCCGAAGCATTAAAGATCATAAATCCTAAAAGTTATTTAGTTCAATGTTGCAATGTTTAGATCTCTTCTACTTTTCCTCTAAGTGTTCATACATCCTAGGTGCATATGCATCTCCTGATGTTAAACTTGCATCTTCCAGGGCAGTACATTTCATCTTTAGATAGCTATAGATTTTTTTCTTTTGTTTCTTTGTTCTTTTTTGGTAGTAAGCCCAGATCTGTCTCCAGTAGCTTCCACACATCAATCTTCCTATTGCTTGAGACTATTTGAAACAAATGTGAACCTTCTTTCCCTTGATAGCCATTTAATATTGAGGATGAGTTATATATTTCTCTTTCCCTATATCTATCTCTATTCCTTTAAGGACTTTCTTTTTTAAGCTCTTTTTGGAGGGAGTATGTTTTTAACTCATTTGCCATTTATAGTGGGGAAAGTTTTAGGAGGAAAACCTTCACTGGCCAAAGGACCCCAGCCATGATAATGGCCACACATCGTGGTTCAGAATCGCTATGGAAGTATTATTAAAGGATATAAATTATTGCAAGTAAAGCCTATTGCTTTGGAAGTTGTTTGTATTGTATCCTATATACATTTGTTTAAATAAAGCAAGTTTATATCTAAAAACAAACCAATTTTCTAGTACAGATGTACTAACACAAGACTGATCTGTCAAAGCAAAGGCCTCAAAGCACAGATAGTGGCTAAGGTGGTTTCACCCGCAGAAGAAAACAAATAAGACAATTCTTTCCAACTCTGAGTAGATGCTGGGCTAATAGACCAAGGTTCTAGTTATTATTGCCTACATTTAGAAGCCTTAATCACACTGGTTACAAACTTGGAGCAGTTCCCAGTTTAGAGCAGCTCATGGACTTCTTTAATCTTGGAGGTCTCCGAGGAGACTCCTCCTGTCTGCTCAATGGCTTAAGAGCATACAGCTGCTCAGAACCGTCACATCAACCAAAGGAGTCTCTTTCTTTCACCAAAGTCAAACAAGGCAGCCGAAAGGCAGTCAACACAAAGATTCAATTGTAAGTTCTTCCTTTTGTTCTCTAGGTTGGGCCATATCTGGCCTTCTGCCTGGTTTTTGTATTGCCTGCAAACTAAGAGGTTTTTTCCCCCCATTTTTAAATGATTGAAAAAACAAGATGAAGAATTTGTATTGTGTGAAAATTATATGAAATTAAAATTTTTGTGTCCATAAGTAAAATTTTATTTGAAGAGAGCCATGCTTATTTGTTTGTTTCTGGCTGCTTTTATGTGCTACAATGACCATGTTGAATAGATGCAACAGGGACTGTATGGTACACAGGCCTAAAATATTTATTATTTGACCCTGTATAAAAAGCTTTTACTGGCCCCAAGTCTAGTGGGATGGCAGAAGGAGGGAGGGGAATTAATACTACTGCTTAAAAACAGAATATTCAAATATACTTGGGTTCTATCTAGTCTTTAGAGAAACTGAACTGGAATGAAGAAAGCCAGGAAAACTTGATGTTCTGTTAAACCAAGGGCACCATTCTCATCTGACTGCATTCCTTTTTGTCTATTCCCTTTCACAGTAAAGCACTCAGAGCTCTAGGTTTGTCTGATCCTTCTGCCAAAGCAGAGCAAAATTGTAAGTTTCTTCCCCATATGTTAATAACTTTGCCCCAAGTGGCAAAGTATTTCTACATGTGTGTATGGATCACTTTTTAAAATTCATATAGAACTAATGAATAAATTCCCCTCTCCCACCTTTTCCTCTAAATTTTAATTTTGATAAAATTTCAAACTTTAAGAAGAATTGTAAGAATGGTACAAAGTTTTTGCCAAGATTTACTAGTTTTTAATATTTTGCCCTATTTAATTTATTATTTGTACTCTCACTCTTACTTTCATCTTCTCTACACACACACATAACACATACACACACACATACCACACATTTTGTTTTGCCATATCATTTGAAAGAAAGTTGCAGACGTTATTATACATTATTACCATTTTGACATGAATTAGCTATGAATAAGGGCAGTCTGCTTAACCATAATACCACTATGACACCTAAAAAATGAACCATAATTCCATAATATTATCTAGTATTCAGTCCATGTGCAAATGTCTGTGATTGTCATAAGAATGTTTTTATAGGCCAAGCTCTGTGGCTTGTGCCTGTAACCCCAACACTTTGGGAGGCTGAGGCAGGAGGATCACTTGAGCCCAAGAGTTCAAGGATAGCCTGGGCAACATGGCAAGATCCCAGCTGTACAAAAAATTAAAAAAATAGCCAGGTGAGATGGTATGTAACTGTAGCTCTAACTACTTGGGAAGTTGAGGTGGGAGTACCCCTTGAGCCCAGGAGTTCAAGGCTGCAGTGAACTGTGATTGCGCCATTGCACTCTAGCCTGGGTAACAGAGCAAGACCCTGTGTATGTGCAGGGGGGGGGGGGGGGGGGGAGAAAAAAAAAATAATGTTTTTA
>CAUYQG010065342.1:0-10982 GCA_963574415.1 Tarsius wallacei | reverse complement strand
AGTCTCACTCTGTCACCCAGACTGGAGTGCAGTGGCCGCTCCCGGCCACCGCAGCCTCGACCTGCTGGGCTCCGGCAATCCTTCCGCCTCAGCCTTCCAAGTAGCTGGAACCACAGGCGCTTGCTACCATGCCCGGCTAATTTTTGATTTATTGTAGAGATGAGGTCTCGCCAAGTTGCCCAGGCAGGTCTCGAACCCGCGGGCTCAGGCAATCCACTCACCTCAGCCTCCCAAAGCGCGAGATTACAGGCTGAGCCACCGAGCCCGGCTGGGTTTTTTATTTTTAAAAGAAGGTGTCAGGCTACTAAACTTGATCTGACTCTCTTGACACTGTTACCATGGTATCACAATGAAAAATACATCATTATCATAGTTCAAAAATACTACAGGCAAAATAAACTTTAAAATGTATAAAGTCCAATCTCTTTATTTTGCAAATTAAAAAATTGAGGTCAGAATATGTATGAGACCCACTTTGTGCCAGAGCTAGTGGCAGATCTTAAATTAAAACTCAAGCCTTCTGAGTTCCAGCCTACACCTCCACAGTGTCCCCTAAGGTTGTAGGAAATGGATGCTCTTCTGTGTGGTTCAGGCAAAGTCCCTGGCCGGGCCTGAGGGAGGGACTCCTAACAAAGCTGCTTCTTTGACATCATGGTCTGCATTCTCATGTTTCCAATTAGCATTAATTGAGGGAGGAAATTGGAAAAAAACTGGGGCTTTCCCAAAGCTCCCTGCTCCACAACTCATGGAGGGATGACCTCTGCAGAGCAATAATTACTGAAGTTGAGGCTGTGTTCATTAAGCAGGCACCAGCTCCCTCCTGGGAGCAGTTTCCTTGCCTCCCCTTCTGGCTTCCTCGCTCAATTATGAAACTTGTTTGGCTTCTTATTAGCAAACTCGTTAGCACTTTGTTCCCCTGAGTTGCTCTGAAGAAAAGTTTTGTGGGAGGATTTGTTTAGCTGGATAGCTCTGGCTCCCATGTTCCCTGTGGTACCCAGATCCTCCTGACAGGCTATGTGTGGCAGTTACGATTCAGCAGTGGGCTCAAGTCTCCTCTGCTTGGCCAAAGGGAAGTGGAAGCAAAAGCCAGGGCTGTTGAAGGACAAGGAAGTTCAGTGCAACCGCTTGAGGTCTAACTGATGAGAAAATATTTAAGGCTTGCTTAGCACACATTGCAAAGATTACTAGGCTTATAGTGTGCTGCTGAGCTTGTGAGCAGAGGCACCCATACCTTCTGGTCCCTCCTCACCACGAGCAGAATTTCTACAGGTCTTGCACATTGGCACAGAGTTTTAGTACTCATCAAACACCCTCATATTTCAGTGATGCCTCCCCTTTCCCCCCTCACTGAGGAAAGACAGGTCAGGATCCTTTTTTTATTCCCCAATTGTCAAATAGAGGCCTAGGGCTCTAGCGCCTTACCCTGAACAGAGACTGACTACGTTGATAAGGGGATTTCTAACTTGCCTTAATTAAATCAGGTGAAATGACATTTAAAATTGCCCAATCTTTTAGCCCATTCAGATCAATCATCAGTAATTTAATACCTACGTATTGAGGTGATGCATAAGTTCGTAGTGTTTTTCTCTGACCATGGAATGCAAATGTCACATGATGGTTGACAACGGGTCACAGTTCATTACATTTGCCAATTCTTGGTTTGACTGATGTGAATCATCATGGAATAAAGCACTTAAATGGTCTTCATCAGAGCCCGATGGTCTTTCTGAACATGGAGAATCATTTAGGTCAAAGTGGCCCTCTTTGAAATGACAAAAACATTGTCTTGCCATACTTTCCCTGATGGCATCCTCCCCATACACGGCACAAATATTTTGAGTTGCCTCCACTGCTTTTACTCCTCTGCCAAACTCAAACAGAAGACTATGTCAGAAGTGTTCAATTTTTTCCACTTGACACTCCATCTTTTTTATCCCACAAACAGTACTAACTTTGTTCAAATCTTCAAAATGCAAGGCATAATCACAAGCACAACATTTTCACTCTAAATGACAAGTGACAAACGAAAAACAAACTCCCAGCACTGCAGTGTTGCCATGCCAAAAACAAATACTACAAACGTATGCATAAACCTAATATTTACCACCAACATTAGTAGTAATAGCAATAATACTATTTATTGAGTGCCCACTGAAATGGCTATATAGTTGTATATATTACACGTTCATACATAAATAAATGTGCTTATAAATGTATAAATATAAACATGTACACACTTATAATCATGTATAGTTTTACATTTATTGGGAAACTAGACTCAGAAAGCCTATGTGACTAGTCCAGGATCACAGAGACAATGATGGATCTGGTGTTTGTGACTAGGGAGTGGAATGAGAGGAGAAAATTCTGGACAAAGGAATACAGAAAAAGTAGAAAGATGGTATCAATATTTAGTGATAGTCTAGAATGGATGGATAGGAAGATATATAAGGGACAATAAATGAAAGACTCAATTAAGATAATAGATTCAGAAAATATTAGAGTCTCATCATCATCCTGCTTTTACCTTCCCTGATTTATTTGTGGCACTTGGTTCTATTAAGGGACCCATCCCTAGTCTCCTGAAGTACCTGAGGTCTGCGTTAGACACCGCAAACAAAGGGTCATTAATATCACCAGGGTCTCAGAACCTGTCCAATTTTCCCCATTCTCCACCCATCAATATTGGAATATATTAAGTTATGCCACCAAACAATCCTTGGTTCCTGGACCTCAGCCCATGTGCCTAAGACACTAGTCTTGCTGCCTCTTTGCATGGGGGCACTAAATTGTATTTCCTTTTCAGAACATACGCATGCCTATGACTACCAAGGTAGTCAGATCTCCTGGAACCATGGATGATATTTCTTTTTTCTCATTATTTCAACTATTGCTCCATAACCCTGGCCAAAAGCAGGCCCGGTTATCTTGCAGAGAGCTCAGAGAAGACACTCTGGAAATCACCTAGTCCCACATGTTTAAACAAGCAAATAGAATTAAATATTAATATACAAAGATTAGAATATTAATAAATGGGAGGGGACCCTAAAAAACAGGAATTATTTTTTGGAGGGCAGGCCTCTTATAGTACAAGCTTCTCCCTCTAGGTAAGTATTCTAGGAACCCATTAGCATCAGTGTATCAGGTGGCTTTGTTGTGGGAGGCTGCATTCAGCTTCAGTGAATTTTTTTGTAGATTCTTTCAGCGAGTTTGCCCATTTCATTATGAGTGATTTACAAACACACCTGCCCACCCTGTGCTGAGCGTTCAGCAGTTTTTGACCAAAAATGGCATGACCCATATGCCCCACCCACGCCATTCAAGCAACAGGCAACTATTTTTTTGTTGTTGTTTCCCCAATGAAAAAAGTTCTTAAAGGGAAACATTTTGTTGATGTGGAAGAGGTTAAACCAAGAACAGCAGAAACTAAAAGGTATCAAATTTGATGAGTTCAAAAACTGTTTTGAGCAGTGGAAAAGTTTCTCAATGGGTGTATTGCATCAAAAGGAGAGTATTTTGAAGGTGATTGAAGTTTAAACACATAAGAATAAATACACACTTTTTAAAATAAATAAAATTCCAAGGTTTGGGGGTCTCCTTCATATAAAGAAGTTAAGTACAAAGCAGAAAACAGACTGAAATAGAAAGTACACATGGAGACTTAAGACCCTGGCCATTTCCTATATCCTCTCTTTATCCCTGGCTTCTCCCTCAGTTCTTTTCCTAAGATAATTTAATTCAAGTCTCTCACTTTTCTAATAAGGGAACTAAGGGTCAAGGAGGTAACATGAGCTTCCAAGAGACACATAGCTAAGGGCTAAGACACACTAGAAATTTGCAGAGACAGGTCACCAAGTAAATCTTAAATACTCTATAAAATTGATTTTTAAATAATTATTATATTTTTATCAATAATATGTTTTTGCTTCTTACAGTTCTGGTTTGTGCCAGCAACACTCAGCTGATTTCTTAATACCTTTATAATTTTATACCTTATTTATACCTTTACCTTTAAATCTTTATTCCTTCTTTCCAAGAGAGAATTTCTCAGTTTTTACATAATAAATATGAACACATTTCTGGACTTGAGGTGAAAAGACACAGATTCAACCCTGGATCCCCTCCAGTTGGGTGGGTGACCTTGGGAAGTCTTCCTCAGCCTCATTCTTTCTGTGTCCAAAATGAGAGTCTGGCAGTGAATAACTGCTCACATTCCTCCCAGCCTAGGAAATTTTGACTCTATGGCTACAATACTTCTTAAAGAAAGCAGGACCTGAACTAGGTCCAAATGGGCAAGATCTGAATATCCAGCACAGAAAGGGAAATTTGTTGGTCCAAATTCAAGCATTGCATTTTTGGGGTATAAAATTCTGGGAAAGATTGAACTTCTCTTTGACCATCTGTTTTCTGATATAAAAAAAGTTTATAATGGTCTCCACAGTTTTATAAGACTTAAAGGAAACAAAACATGCAAAGTGCTAATACTACTCTGGACACTTAAGAAATGCTCATAAATAACAGCAAGCCCTCTTGTTTCAGAGACAGGACAGTGTAGTGGTTACAGAAGGGACTTAGAAGCCTGGCTTCTTAGGTTCAGTCATTAAGCCTACTGTTTTCTTACTGCATAATTACCTTAACCTTCCTTTTCCTCAGTTTCCTCATCTGTGATGTGGAGGCAAGAGTAGGATCTTCTTTGAAGAATACTTGTGAGAGTTAAATAATTCTAAGCCTAAAAAATACGCAAAACAGTAAGCATGACATAAAGATTGACATCATTACTTGCATCTTTTTCCACATGCATTTCTACAATGAGAATCCATGCCTAATTCTATATGTATCTCACATTTTTTATCATATGCAGATTAATAGAATTGACCGTACTTGAAATTAAGCATCTCCTTTGGACCTGGGTGGCTAAAGCCACCCTGAAGCACCTTGTGTATTTCTTACTTGCCTTTGTGAAATTTATACTCTTCTCTAATGTATAGTTTTTAGACCCCTACCCTCTGCTTACTTTTTCTTTCTACAATGCAGTTTTTTCAACCTGTCTTTATTGAGGGGTTGTTGTGGGGCAACAAAATATTATTGTCCAGCATATTCCTTAGTTTCAGTCAAATGCTTGGGTCACATGAATTAATACTGTAGGGTCTGTACAGTGTATGAGCCTGGAAAACTTACATTCTTGTTGGGGAGACATAAATAGTTATATAACACTTGGCAACTGATACCTCATGGTGCTGGTGCTCAGCATATTCTTCCATTTATGAATGAATAAATGAACTCCAAAGGATCAAACAAAGCTCATTGAGATCAAGCACCCTTCCGGTCACATCATCAGGATTCATTCTCCTTTCTTAGATCACTTCAGCGCTCCAGAAGCACTTCTCCTTCACTTCATAATCATGTATTCTCTGAGATCTTTTGAGGTCTTTTATTATAATCTTCCTTAGAACAGAGCTTTCTTACAGATTTAGGTATTAGGTGTGCTAAGCTTCTGATTTCCCTGCCCCTTACTTTTCGAGTGACCAGAGAGAGCCTGAGGAAGCCATAGACCTTGGGCAATTTGCATTTGTCAGCAAGCAGTCTATCTGTTCACCTTGGTGTGTCATACAATTATTTTTGTTGTGTTTTACTTGCTTTGATGCAAAGTGGGAAGCAATGCATTAATGTGACACACTGGGGTGTGCTAGAGACTAAATAGTTAGAGCCCCCAGAATCCACAGGTTGAAACCTAATCCACAAGGTGATGGTATTAAGAGGTGAAGCCTTTGGAAGGTGAGTAGGTCATGAAAACAGAGCCCTTATGAATGGCATCAGTGTTCTTTCAAAAGAGACCCTAGAGAGTTCCCTCTCCCCTTTCACCACATGAGCTATAGCAAGAAGACAGTCATCTGTGAAGCAGAAAGCAGCTCTTCACCAGACACTGCATCTTCTGGCACCTTGATCTTATACTTCCTAGCCCCTAGAACTGTGAGAAATAAATTTCTATTGTTTGTAAGCTGCCCAGGCTGTGACAGTAGCTAGAACTGATTAAGACAAGATAGACGCCTCAGGCCCAACTCTTTGGCTCCTTTCTTCTTTTATGTTGACATCAGTTTTGTCACTCTAGAATGAAAGAAACACACACACACACACACACACACACACACACACACACACACACACCTGAAAGGGCATAGCATGAAGTCATGGAGTATATCCAATGAGCAGCCATTTTGACATTGCTTAGCTTTGTCATTGTCACGTTTTTCTAGCAGTTCACTTTAACTTGCGCTCTAATCACTAGCCAAGAACAGGCTTGTCAGAGGTAGCTATTGATAATTGTTTTACAACCCCGTCCCCAGCTTGTTTTGTACTAATTAACTTTTCTATTTCAAGTATTTGCCTCCATCCATAAGACCCAAGTTAACCTAATCAGCCTTTCATGACCTTCATGGCACAGACCCCATCGCCATGGCAACCATCTTGTGACTTACTCACCCATCTGCCTGCTGTCCATCACTACCTATGCTTACCTGCCCTCTGTGATGAAGTGGAGCAAATGACCACTCAGTCACCTTAATGACCTCCCCCATCAAAGGAAAAGTTTAAAAGGATTCGACTTTGAGTAGCCATTCACCATTGTTTTGTTAAGCACTGGTCAGGCCATGTGCTCTTTGAGCTTTGGCCACTGCCATGTTTCCTAGTTTTGGCCCCCTTCGCTACCTTGGGGAGATGAATTTTCTCTCTCTTTCTTTCTAACTTACTTTCTAGCTTGCTTTGTTAAAGTCTGGTGTGTCCACGTGACTCTTTACTTTGGCCCCCTCCCCTAACTTGAGGAGGTGAATCTCCTCTCTCTCTCTAATTTACTTTCTAAATAAATTATACTTTCTAGCTTTTGTGCAATTCTTTGCATCTTTCGCACGGCACAGGATCACACAACCCCCAGTGCATCTGACCTAACATTTTGGGGACCTTGCAGGGATATTTTGATACCTAACAATACCTACATGTCAAAGCTCTATTCTATCTAGGATGCTCATGTAGTTTGTCATCCAAGGGAAGCCCAGATATTTTAAAGAATAAAACAGGGCACTTTTAATAGTTATCCCGGGACAACAGGCAATAACTAGAACTCTCTTGAGCTAACCAGGGTAGGTGTATGATCATGCTATGTCACTGTACTGACATGCATTTGAAAATTAACATATTTGTTTCCTTAAATAATATACCTATATTATTAATGTATCAAAATTATCCATAAGAGATATATATGGAAGAGTGCTTCTCCAATACCTCAGCCTATTTGCCCCTTTCTACCCTTTGCTAACCTCTATCCCCACAATAGGAAATAACTTTCATTAGTATTTCCTGAGACCCTCCAGCTTTCCTTCATGCAAAAACAAGCAAATATAAATAGTCCTATATATGCCCCCCGGAGACCTTTTCATATGACTGCATAAGGTACCTCCTTGCTTTGATAAATAGGGCTGTGGTATTCCATTGTTTGTTTAATTTAATTAATTACCTAGTGAAGGGCTCTTGGGTTGCTTCTAGTCTTTCACTATTACAAAAAGCAGAGCAGCAATGAATGACCTTGAGTACATATCGTTTTATATATGTGCATGTACATATCTGCGCGATGAATTCCTAGAAATAGAATGACTAGGTCATAGTACAAATAAATGTGTAGTTTCATAGTATTGCTCATTTTTCACTGAAAGTATGCTGTTTTGTACTCCCACAAGCAATTTACAAAAATGTCTATTTCTTGGCAGCCTCCCCAACATAGTGTGTTTTTAAACCTCTGGAACTTGGTTAATCTGAAATGTGGGAAAAGTAGTTTAATGTAATTTAAAATTGCATGTATCTTATTATGAGTTAGAATGAGTGTCTCTCCATATGTGTAAGTGTCCCTGTTGTTTTACAAATGCCTACTGTTGGATCTCACACACTTCAAATTAAGCATCTTACTGAAAGGAACTATGTTTTATGTGTCTCACATTTTCCCTTGTATGAAGTATAGGAAATAGAAAGTGTTTAGTAAAATATTTCATGAATGAATAACATAATCACTGTGATTTCTTCATGTTGTTTTAGTTCTACTTTATATCAGCTTTTCTTTTTTATGTATCACCTTTTCTAACCTTTGGTTCACATTATTTTGGAAAACAGTATTAGTCATATGTCCATAACATAGAATATTTATGTACAAATCACATATAAAATTATTTTAAAACAATTATTCACCCATTTCCTCCTAATCAGTTATCAAAACATAGGCTTTCTTCAAATATTAGCAATCATATTATGAAATGTTGATAACCTTTTGAAATCCTGTTTTCTTCATTTAAAATTGTAACTCTCTTAGTTGTCTCTCTTGCTAAACCATGAGTTTCTTGATGGAAGCATCAGGCCTCATTCCTATTTTGCTTTGTTTCTAACACAGTATAAACGTTAATTTAGGGCTCTATAGGAAAGAAATATTGTGAGAAGAAAATAAACAATTTCTGCTGCTAAGCAAAACCTACACTTGAATCACTTCAATTTTTATTTTATCACTTCATGTTACTTTTAATTTACAAATCCTTCTTTCTGCATTATACACAATGCTAAATTTTTAGACTATATTTCTGCATTGATTTTGCTTTGTATATAATTTTCTTATAAATGGTCATTTGTGCCAATTGATTGTTTTCTGAAGGCAAACACACAGTCATTATAATATACTCTTTTAATGTCAAACTAGGATGATATAAAAGTGGGAAAGCATGGGAAAATTTTATCTCAGGATATGTCTTATAAAAACTATAAATAAAACTGCAAACAATTGGGGTGTTTTGATATTTGGGTCTATGAAGAATGCAGTAATTTTGTCAAATGGCAGTTGTAACCATTTATCATTCAGAAGGGTCAGCTGTTTCAGATGAAGTAGAATCTAGGTTTGAGGTAGGATAACACTGAATGAGAACCTCTCTTGCCTAAGCATCTGAGAATTTTTTATTCGAGGGGACATTTTCCAATCTTAAGGTTACATTGTTTTCTAAAGTAAAACCCTCAAGACCAAATATCATCATTTCCTGTTGTTTAAACAATGTCAGCTTTTTGTAATCCCAGAACTTTGGGGGGGCAGAGGCGAGAAGATTGCTTGAGTCCAGGACTTCATGACCAGCCTGGGCAACTTGACAAAATCTTGTCTCTACAATAAATTTAAAAAATTAGATGGGCATTGTGGCGTGTGCCTGTGGTTCTGGCTACTTGGAAGACTGAGGCTGAAGGATCACCTGAGCCCAGCAGGTCAAGGCTGTGGTGGCTGTAAGTGTGCCACTGCACTGCATCCTGAGAGACAGTGAGACTCCAAATCAAGAAAAAAAAATCAGCTTTTGCAGGAAAATTTTCCAGGTTGAACTGAGATAAATGATTTCCCAAAAGTTGATGTGCAATTATTTTACGGTTAATGTTCTGATATCCAATTTAATTTTGCTATTATCTTGTTTCTTGCCTGTGATTCCTTAATATTAAATCACATTTCCATCTATAAATGATACAAATCTATTACTCTCCAATGGATTAATGCTTTCAATCTATTATTTATGTGACCACAATATCTATCCAGTACATGCTAATATATAGTGCTCAGTCATGGTCAGAATTGACATGCTAACTACAAAACTTTCATGAAGATGATGCTGATAGTAATGAAAATGAGAGTGATGATGAAAAACTGAATGAGCATTGTATGAACAAGCATTGTGAGGAATAAGGACTGGTGCCTCCATCAAGAAATTCATCATGTGGATGATGGTATTATAACTTATGATAACAATATTGATGGTGTTGGTTTAATAAAATATTAATACTTGAGACATAGCAGGTATTTGACAATGGCTACATCAATGAATAAATGATAGTATAGATAATGAAGATAGATAGTGATGGTGGTAATTATCAAGGAGACAAAGATAGTCAAGGCAGATGTGATAGTACTGATGCTCTTTCAAATACCATGATAAGGTTAGTAATTGACCAACTAATGATTTACTCCTCTCTGACCATCTGGGTGATCTTACTAGAATGGAATAGAGATAAAGTTGATCAAGAAATCTCTCTGCAAAGCAATTGTTAGGATGAAACTCACATCTGGGGTGCTCAAGGTGTCATCCTCTACATATGCATAGGATATGCAAGTTAGATTGTCCTCATAAAAGGTTATGTGGGACTTGCAAAACACCTAGTGGCTCAGAGGAGGCAATATCTCTGGGATTCTATAGCCCAACCATGTGGGTTTCAGGATTGAGAAAAGTCATTTGAGACTTGGTGCTGCCTGCTTCACTTCCTTGTACTCAGTTTCCTGCCCCAGAGGAGCCCTTATTGAAAGCTAGGCTCACTTAGCAACTCCTAAGAGCACACTGGAGGAAGCCCCTGAGATGCAGCATTTCCAGGAACATAAAATATAAGGAAGGGCATTGGAGTAAAAAGATGCTGAGGAGGATAATGCAAGTTCTAATGTCATCAAAACATTCAGGTAACGGACAGGGGTTGTGCAAAAGATGGGCTTTGACTTTTGGGGATGAATTCTCTTAGGGTGTAGGAGGAAAATTCAAGGGACACAGGTGATAATAATAATCATTTTCCAATAATTTTTGAGAAAGATAAGTCATGTGGGTGGCAAAAATCTTAAAATGCAGCTGTTTAGACATTTTTCTGTTTTTTATTTCAGAGGAGAGGAAGCTGAGGTTAAAAATGAAGTTGCTCAAGCCGGGCTCGGTGGCTCAGCCTGTAATCCCACGCCTTGGGAGGCTGAGGTGAGTGGATTGCCTGAGCCTGCGGGTTCGAGACCCGCCTGGGCAACTTGGTGAGACCTCATCTCTACAATAAATCAAAAAATTAGTTGGGCATGGTAGCGCGCGCCTGTAGTTCCAGCTACTTGGAAGGCTGAGGTGGAAGGATCGCCGGATTCCAGAAGGTCGAGGCTGCGGTGGCCGGGAGCGGCCACTGCACTC